>CM077165.1:12678592-12762631 GCA_039583875.1 Platanthera guangdongensis
TTTTTTCCGGGGTTACCTTACAGTACTTCCTGCTAACTCTTTTCGCAGGCATAACCTGTTGACTCCTTAAACTACATGTTTACATCACGGAGTCTTCTCCTTTCGTATGCAACATCACCAAACCAGACCAACCTATCCAGTTGGCTTCACACAGCATGCCTATTCCGTACTCCATTTCCGGATCTATATGCCAACAAAGGGGATTTAATGAATCACCCAAACGACTCTCAAAATCAGCCACCTCTTGGTGGGGGAATCACAAAGATATGCTAAAAGGAAGCCTTCACATGGCTAGGAAGAAAAGTCGTTACCCTTGACGACCGCTTCGGTGTCATGAACTCAAAGTTAGCTCAAAAGACTCGTACGAGCTTTTCCTCCGCAACGCCGGCTTCGGCTTCTCGTCAGAAACCTACAGCACCACCGGTGACCAGCCCCCTTTCCTCCTCCTCCTTCTTCCTATCTCTTTCTCTCTCTAAGCTTGTAGAAAGATGAAGGCCAAAATACACTATGAGAAATCCTTTCTCATTCACGGCCTTAAGGAAAGCTGGAGGCCTTTCAGCTTTTGGATCCAGGCTGAAGGAATGGACGGCCACGATTTTTGCCAAAAACACTGATTTTGACCTGACACGGCCTGTGACACACCCGTGTCCCAGGCCGTGTGCCTCAAGCGGTGGTCAACCGACCTATCCAGACCAGTGACACGCCCATGGACCATGCCCGTGTCATGGGCCGTGTCACCCAACACGCCTTCAGACACGCCCGTGTCTGTGGCCGTGTGCATTGGCGAAAATAATCCCAAAACATCCCGAGACTTCACACGGCCTGTGACACGCCCGTGTCCCAGGCCGTGTGCCCAGACACGGCACGAAGACACGCCCTGTCGAAATCCTTCGTCGGGCTGAGTTCGTCAACCCAAATTGACATGCCCTGTGACACTCGACGATCTCGACATCTCGACACTCGATGACACGGCCTGGGACACGCCCGTGTCCTGGGCCGTATGCCCCCTCTCGACACATCGTCGAGTGAAAAATCGTCGACACCAAGGCCGATCGTCGACACGGCCTCGACACGCCCGTGTCGCAGGCCGTGTCCGTTGTTCAACGACCGTCGACTCCAAATTTCGTCGACTTCGCAGCCAACTTGTCGACCACAGCCTGACACGCCCTGGGACACGCCCGTGTCCCAGGCCGTGTCACCCAAAATATTTCCTGTTTGAGTAATTTGGGCTGTTACAATCCTCCCCTCCTACAAGAAATTTCGTCCTCGAAATTCAGACACAGGAAGGCAATCAATAACCAGCAAGAAAAATGTTACAACATGCAAATTTTTATGTTACAACATTCTCTCTACAGATTACAAAAACAGCTCGGGGAATTCTTCTCGCATGGTTTGCTCTCGCTCTCATGTTAGTTCTTCACGGCTGCAATTGTCCCACCAGACTTTTACCATGCCGACCGTCTTGTTCCGCAACTGTTTCTCGGCTCGATCTTCGATCTGAACGGGTCTAACTTTCGTTATTAGCCCATACTCCACCGGCATACGATCATCCGCGATCACTTGAGCTGGATCTTTCACGGCCTTCTGAAGCACCGAGATGTGAAATACATCATGTAATCCACCCAAGTCTGCCAACAGAGCTAGCCGATAAGCCGCTTCGCCAACTCGCTCAACCACTTCAAAAGGACCCAAATATCTTGGACTCAACTTTTTCAATCGTCGAATCCTGGAGACACCTTTGAATGGCTTGATCTTCAAGTAGACCCAATAGCCAACCGCAAATTCCACGTTCCGGTGCTTGGCGTTGTAGTACTTCGCTTGTCGATCTTGACCAATAAGTAGCTTTTTTCGAATCGTCTGTATGGTTGCGTTTGCTTCATCAACCTCATTTGGTTTAAAAATTCGAGCTTCGCCCGCTTCTACCCAAGCCAAGGGAGTACGACACTTCCTTCCATATAGAGCTTCATATGGTGTCATCCCAATGCTCGTCTGGTAGGTGTTATTATATGAAAACTCTACCATATAGAGATGATCTTCCCATCTCTTTCTGAAGTCAAGGGCGCACATTCGGAGCATGTACTCCATTGTTCTGTTGGTACGTTCAGTTTGTCCATCCGTTTGGGGATGAAAGGCCGTACTGAAAGTCAATTTCGTGCCCAACAGTCGGTGAACTAGCCTCCAATCATTTGACGTGAATCGCCCATCTCGATCACTTACGATGCTCCGAGGAACACCGTGAAGCCGCACAATCTGGTCAACATATAACTTTGCCAAACTTTCAACTGAATCATCCCGCCTGTTCGGGAGAAAATGTGCCACTTTCGTTAGCCGGTCAACAATCACCCAAATGGAATCATTTCCTCGCTGCGATCTCGGCAACCCGTGCACAAAATCCATGGAAATATCGCCAAATTTCCACTCGGTCTGCAAGGTCACATTGCACCTCAGTCCAGTTCAAACATGCAGTGGCAGTGGAATTCTTGTCAACACAATAAAAATCCAACGCCTCCAGCTCCTGGATAAGACATTCATCATGCCTTTGTAACCAATTTGCTCTAGCCGGAACCCGCCGACTCAAGGCATCTGCGACAACATTCCCCTTCCCGGGCGTATAGTGAATCTCGAAAGTGTAGTCCCCAAGGAACTCCAACCACCTTCGTTGTCGCATATTCAAGTCTTTCTGCTCCAATAGGTACTTTAGGCTCTTGTGATCTGTATAGATCTCCACCTTCACTCCATAAAGGTAGTGTCGCCACAACTTGAGTGCAAAAATCACCGCCGCCAGTTCCAAATCATGGACGGGATAATTTCGCTCGTGCACCTTCAGCTGGCGTGAGCCATAAGCAATAACTTTTCCATTCTGCAGAAGAACGCAGCCTAAGTCGCTCCCTGAGGCATCACTATAAATCACAAATCCATCGGTCCCACGCGGCGAAGACAACACTGGTGTCGTGGTCAACCGAATCTTCAGCTCTTCAAAAGCTCGTGTGCACTCTAGCGTCCAAACGAACTTCTGATCTTTTCGCGTCAATGTGGTTAGCGGCAAAGCGATCCGCGAGAAGTTTTCCACAAATCATCTATAGTAGCCCGCAAGTCCAAGGAAACTCCTGACCTCGGCCATGGAAGACAACATTGGCCACTCCTGTATGGCCCTTATCTTCGCTGGATCCATTACAATGCTCGCTCCACTCACCACATGGCCTAGAAATGCCACCGACGATAGCCAAAACTCGCACTTCGAGAACTTAGCATAGAGCTGATTTTGCCTCAACATATTCAACACCAACCGCAAGTGAATCTCATGCTCAGCTTTCGACTTCAAGTACACCAGGATGTCATCAATGAACACAATCACAAACAGATCCAGGTACTCATGAAAAATACGGTGCATCAAATCCATAAACACTGAGGGCGCATTGCACAGTCCAAATGGCATGACGGTGAACTCATAGTGCCCGTAACGCGTTCCAAATGCAGTTTTGGGAATGTCACCTTCCCGAATTCTCAACTGGTAATAACCAGACTTCAGGTCCAACTTCGAATAGACGGTTGAGCCCACTAGCTGATCGAACAACTCATCAATCCGGGGTATCGGATACTTATTCTTCTCGGTCAGCTTATTCAGTTCACGGTAATCGATACTGAAAGAAATTGTACCTAATCACCTAGAGGGGGGGTGAATAGGTGACCTTATCTTTTTAAACTTTTAGGCAGATTATATTATAGAATTATAAATACTTCTTCACAGCAATTCAGCACAGCAATCACAGAATCACACACACACACAGAATACACACAGTTTTATAGTGGTTCCCCAAGGTTTGGGTACATCCACTTTCCCCCTTCGCCTATCTAGTAGTGTACTAGATTCGGCCAAACTCCTCCACTATTCCTCAGATCCTCAGATCTTACACTCAGAACCCCAACCAGGTTCCTACAGCTCAGAGTGATCCCACTCCTACAACTCAGGCTCAACAGCCCTACCACTCAGTCTTCACAAAGACCTACACTCAGAGAAATGAATCTCCTACACTCATGCACACAGGCCCTACCACTCATCCTTTATAATTTCAGGCGTACAACTCAGATCCCTAAGGATCCTACAAGAAATTTAGAATACAATGTATATAACCTCAACTCAGAATAAGAGAGAAGAGTTGACAGGTTTCTTGATGAGTTCTTGAAAAAACTCTACTGAGATCAACCTCCCTTGGCTTCCTTCAAAGCTTCTTGAATGTAGAACACAGTAGGATTGATTCTCTATGCACTTGATTTTCAATCAATGTAACTTAAGATTCATATCTCAATCTGAAATCTTGTTCACAGTCTGGTTCAACAGCTGTCTTCTTGGAAGGAGCTCTCTCTCTCCAACTACTTAGATCTTCACTTGAATTGATTCTTCAATGAATTGATTGATCTTCTTCTTAATCCTCTTTCAATCATCTTCTTCTGTTGACAGAATGAGCCTATATGTAGGCCTTCTTCATGGTGACCGGCTGATCCGGTTTCTAACGACTTTCTTACAACTCTGACAGTTGCAGTAGACCGGCTGGAATGGCAGCTGTCATGTCATCCAGTCACTTCTTGAATTTTCTGTAACTGTCTGAAAGTGTCGAGACAGTCAGTCTTTAAGTTTCGACACTTATAGACTAAGTGTCGACACTAGCCTTCATGGTGTCGACACAACTCCTTGTGTTGTAGAATCTGCTTCTCGACACTTCTTCTTCAACATGTGTCGACACTGATCCTATGTGTCGACACAAGTTCTTCTTCTTTGATACTTAGTTGATTTCTTGTAAGTGTCGACACAACTCCTTTGTGTCGACACATCTTCTTGTGTTGATACTCGCTGAGTGTCGACACATTTTCTTAGTGTCGACACATTCTTTTTGTGTTGAGACTTTGGCTGAGTGTCGACACATCTCCTTTGTGTCGACACTTGTACTTAGAATTTGTTGAACTTTTGCTGAGTGTCGACACAACCTCCAAGTGTCGACACTTTCTGATGTCGACAAAGTTCCTCTGAGTGTCGACACAGCTTCTAAGTGTCGACACAGCTTCTCTGGTCATTTCTTCATTGAGTGTCGACACAGCCTGTATGTGTCGACACTTTCCTTCTGGTGTCGACTCTGCATCCCTGGTGTCGACACAATTACTCCAAGTGTTGACACTGCTTCTCTGGGTGTCGACACAAGTCTTCTTAAGTGTCGACACTTTTCTTCTGGGTGTCGACACATGGACTTAGAAACTTTTTAGCTTTCCCTGTAAATACTTAACCTGCACAACTAAACTCAAAACACATCAAATACATTTTGATGTATATCATTGAGTAGGGTGAGGCTTCTTCAAATCAGGTACATATTTTCCAATGTACCCAACAATCTCCCCCTATTTGGAGAAGTCATAACACTTAGTCAATGATATACACCATACATAACAAAATCACAGTATGATGTAAAACAGGATTATATAACAGGGTAAGTACATAAACATGTATTAATCAAAACATGTATACACAAAAATCTCAGAACAATAATGTAATAGATTTAACACATATCACATTGTTCTAACAACTTTATCATATTCATTATTCAAAAGTTTACAGAAAGTTTAAAATCAAATGATTACAACTGTAAACTAAAGAAAAATTCTATCCTATTGCTGCTCAGGCTCCTTGATCACTATGCCCTTTCCAGATTGTATCTTTGCTTGGACTGGGGCTTCAGCATCTTCAGCAGCAGCAGGCTTCTTCCCTTTAAGATCCTTCTTTTTCTGCTCTTCAGCCTTGATCTTTTGTCTTTCAAAATAATGATGAGGCTTAGGAAAGTACTTGCTAGGCTCCTGTGCAGTAGGAGGTAGCTTTCCCATCTTAGCCTTTCTTCTATATTGCATAATTGCCTCTTGCCTGGACTCATGCTTCCTCCACTCCAGTTCAGAATACCACTTGTTTCTATCCTGTATATTGTCCTTGGCAGCCTTCCATGCAGTCAAGATAATATTCCTGTAAGTGGGGCTCCATTGTTCAAAGTCAGGCCTCAATTCTGCTTGCTCCCTGAATCTCTTCTTAGACAATTGGGCTTCTTGTTCTTTCTGCAAAGCCTCTTGTTCTTTCAGTATAGCCTCAGATACTGGCTGAACCACTTTCTCTATGATGACCTTCTGATTTCCCTCAGGAGGGCTATATATTGATTATATGTCGTGATGTACCATATCAAAGTCTGGTAGAGGGTATATAACTTGAGCCACTTCAGCTTGCTCCCCTCCAAGATATGCAGGATTAATACCAGATTCTGCCACATTGTCATCATCACATAATGGAGGATATCCCAGTGTGGCTCTGATGGAATTTGAAATCCATTTTGCATGATCAGAGCTGGCTTTGACTAACATCCTCTCCCCCTTTATGACTTCTCTTTCAATGTGATCTCTTAGATCATCTTTCTAGAATCTTATTTGGGCATTCAGATAGTTTACTCCATCCTTGTAGAAGGGTTTCAACCTTTGGAGTTTTTCAGTGATTAACTTCTGAGAATCTTGAATTGCAGAAGTAACAGCAGTGATTCCCTCTTGTAATGCTTTATCAAATTCTGTCTTAGCAGTAGCATTAGCTGTAGTCTGACCAGTAGCTATATTCTTCATTTCTGTGACTATTGCATTGTGTGAGGCAGTGAGATTATCATTCATTCTCAGTTGGTTCTCCAGAACATAGCCTTGCTTTACTGCAATATCATCCACTTGAGCTTTGATCTTCTCCTGATGAGTGGCTAGATAAACTACTGCATTTCCTCCCTTATGAAAGCAGTCAGTCATTTCTTTCTTATTCAGATTCATTTCAAATCTAATTGACTTAATGTCTTGGGCCAGATCAAACTGTAGTGACTTATGCCCCTCATCCACATATTTTTCCAGAGCTTGCCTTTGCTCATCAAGCTTAATTTGTAAAGCCACCATCAATGAACTGTAATCTGTAGATGGGGCTGGCTGTGGTGCAGGCTGTGGTGCAATTGTTTGTAAAGCTTTCTTATATGTCTGGCTCCTCCTCTTGAAAACTTGAAATTTTCATTTCTTGGCTCTTGCAGCCTCTTCATCTTCTGATGCAGATGTGCTATCAATAGTCACTCTGTCCTTAGGACTTGAAGGTAACTCCTTCTCAGTCCTTTATAGCCTTTCAGTATCTTTTGGCACCTCAGTCTTTGTGCCTGCGGTTTTCTCTATAGTCTCCACTTGCTCCCCCTCAATAATTACTTTCTCCCCCTCAGCAGCAGCACTTTCTTTCTCAAAGTCAGTTTGTAGAAGCTCTGGAAATAGCTCTTCTAGGGTAAATTCTTGTTGAGGATGGGGTGGAGATTCTCTTATCTCATCAACCACTTGATCAGATACCACTTGAGAAGCAACAGATGTGTCTTCCATGACAACATATTGGGGTTGACTAGGAATCTGAGGTTGCTGATTAACATCATACAATCTGTCAGTCATATCTTCATTTTCAATAGAGAAATCTAATTGGTTGATTTCAGTTATTACCTCAAGTATGGTGTGGGTAACTTGTTCACTCTCTAGTGGAGTTGGCTCATCCACAATTAGAGGCTCCCTCTGGATGGAATCCTGGTGTACTGGGCTAGCTTGTGGTAGCTCCCCCTGCCTTGGTGCATCTTCTTGTCCTTCTGGAGATTGGCCAGCATGTCCAGTTTCTTCTTCACCAGTAGTGAACACTACATGCTCTTCAGAGCTGCTTGATGATTCTTGAGCCACAGGGGCTGTCTTCTTCTTCCTTTTCTAGGGTGTTACCTTCTCAGGAGTTGGCATTTCCTTGGTTAACACTCTATCCTACCTAGAGAAGATCCTCAAATCCATTCTCCTCATGTGGTTAATCTTAGTTCCAGCTGCTTGACTCATGACCTCTGGTATACTACCAGCCAGGTAAAGACTTAGAATCCTACCCAAATTTTGCTTCTTCATACTCTCCTTTATCTTTTCAAACACAACTGTAGACCAATCAGTTTCTAGTTTGAAGATAATTCTTGTCATGAGACTAAACATATGAGCTGATACTCTGTCATGCCCTCCAGGCTTGCACAGTATTACTTTTCCAACTATTTCAGACAAGAATTTTCCTTGGCTGTTCATTCCTTTTCTGTTGAATACTGATCCAATTTTCATGTTTGAGTCCAAACCACACCATGTTAGTGCTTCTCTAGTCTTGGATGCAGAAACATCTTCTGCCTTAGTCCTAGGTAGTTGTAGTACCTTTCTCATACTCTTAGGAGAGACCTTTACCTTTTCTCCATGAACTCTTGACTTTATCTTGAGTCCCGATTCATCTATTGTTGCTCCATTTAGAAATTCTAGGACCACCTTCTTCCAGATCTTAATCAGCTCTGAAACAAGAAATTTTAACCCAATCTCTGCGATTAGGGTTATCACGCCTTTGATATCAGGTTCCGCGTCATCAAAAGCATGCTGTACGAGTTCATATCCTTCATTCACATTCTCTTCTAGCTTGGGCGCCATTAGGGTTTGAAGAAATTTGAATTGAGAGAAGAGAGGTGTCGACACACAAGTTTGGTCTCGAAACTTTGGTGAGCGTGTCGACAGACAATGGCGAAAACCTATTTATACCTTTCTAGAATCGAAGATGAAAGGGCACGTCAAAATACTCAATTTGTGTCGACACTATTGATAAGTGTCGACACAGACTTATAATGTCTCGACAATTATGTGTCGACACAAGTATAGTCGACAGAATATATGTGTCGACACTTGTTTATGTGTCGACACCGCTTAGCTCGACACTTAGTCGAGACTTTACTTGTCTAATTCTGTATAAATCTTAAGTGTCGACACCACCTTGGATGTGTCGACACCTACACTGCATGTGTCGACACTAATTATCTGAAGTGTCGACACCAACTTCCTAGATGTGTCGACACCTTTTCTCTGAAGTGTCGACACCACTTCTATGTGTCGACACAGACAACTATGTGTGTCGACACCTTTTTACTTAGCCATTTTTGTAAACTTATTCTAAGTTTATCATACCTAATTCAATTTTGAACCTATTGAATTTGGTTTCATCTAAGGGCTTAGTGTACATGTCCGCTAGCTGATTATTTGTATTAACATACTCTAGGGAAATATATCCTTTTTTCACATGTTCTCTTAGAAAATGGTATTTGATTTCTATATGCTTAGTCCTACTATGGGAGACAAGATTGTTTGCAATAGAAATAACACTAGTAGAATCACAAAATAGAGGTGTTCTACTTACTTGTATACCATAATCGTCTAGCTGATGTTGCATCCATAGAAGTTGAGCACAGCAACTTCCTGCAGCAACATACTCTGATTCTGCTATGGAGATAGCCACACTTGTTTGCTTCTTGCTACTCCATGATATCAGTCTTCCACCTAGGAATGTACAGGTACCAGTTGTACTTTTCCTATCTTCCTTGCAGCCTGCAAAATCTGCATCTGAATAACCTGTCAGTTCAAAGTCTCCATTCCTAGGATACCAAAGGCCTAGATAAGGAGTGCCCTTAAGATATCTTAGTATTCTTTTGACTGCTGTCAAATAAGATTCTTTAGGGCAAGCTTGGTACCTAGCACAGACACATGTAGCATACATGATATCTGGTCTACTTGCAGTCAAATATAATAGGGAGCCAACTATCCCTCTATATAAAGTCTCATCTACAGGTTTCCCTGCATCATCTTTGCCAAGAGACATGCTTGACCCCATAGGAGTTTTCATGGTATTGGATGATTCCATACCATACTTCCTTATTAATTCTAGAGTGAACTTAGACTGGCATATGGATAAACCATTCTCAGTCTGTCTAACTTGGAGACCCAAGAAGAACTTAAGTTCCCCCATACTGCTCATTTCAAATTGTCCTTGCATAAGTTTTGCAAACTTTCTGCAAAGACTATTTTCAGTAGACCCAAATATGATGTCATCTACATATATTTGGACTAGTATGATCTTGCCTCTGGATTCCCTAAGGAATAGAGTCTTGTCTATTTTCCCCCTTGTGAATTTATTCTCAATGAGGAAACTAGACAGGGTTTCATACCAAGCCCTAAGGGCTTGTTTTAACTCATACAAAGCCTTCCTAAGTCTATAAACATAATTAGGTTTAGTAGAATCAACAAAATCTGATGGCTGTTCCACATAGACTTCTTCCTTCAGATTACAATTCAGAAAGGCTGACGTAACATCCATTTGGTATACTTTAAACCCTTGATAGGTTGCATAGGCCAAGAACATCCTTATAGCTTCCAGTCTGGCTACTGGAGCAAAGGTTTGATCAAAGTCAATACCTTCTTCCTGCCTATATCCCTTAGCAACCAGTCTTGCTTTGTTCTTTATAATAACTCCATGTTCATCCATCTTGTTCCTGAAGATCCACTTAGTTCCAATTATGTTGTGATCTTTTGGTTTAGGAACAAGCTCCCAGACATTGCATCTCTTGAACTGGTTCAGCTCCTCTTGCATTACCTCAATCCAATGAGGGTCTAGGATGGCTTCTTCAAATTTCTTTGGCTCAACTTGGGATAGAAAACTGGAGTAGAGTACTGAACTTAGATTTCTGCTCCTTGTTTGTACCCCTTGACTTAGATCACCAATTATTTGATTGGCTGGATGATCTCTTAGATGCCTAGTAGCTGGAGGCAGCCTGGCTTCATGTTGAACTCCTTCAGCTTCTTCAACTTGTTGCACCCCTTGATCTTCTTCTGCATCAGGTGCATCTAGTACTCCCTCTGGACAGCAGCCACTATCATCCACATGCTGACTTGTAGTAGATCCTTCTTCAATAGTGAGCTTGTCCATCTTTTCAGTCACACCTGTAGAGCTGCAAATACTTCTAGACAATTCATTGTTAATGAGTCTAGCTTCATCAAATACTACATGTACTGACTCTTCTACAACTTGAGTCGTCAAGTTTTAGACCCTATAAGCCTTACTATTGTTGTTGTACCCAACAAAATCCCCTCTTGGGATTTGGCAGCAAACTTGGTTAAGTAAGACTTACCATTGTTAAGTATATAGCATTTACAACCAAAGATCCTGAAATAGGATAGGTTTGGTTTTCTGCCTTTCACAATCTCATAGGGGGTCTTGTTGTGACTTTTGGTGATAGTAGCCCTATTAATTACATGGCATGCAGTGTTTACTGCCTCAGCCCAAAAATATTTTGGGAGAGATGTGTCACTTAATAGGGTTCTACCAGCCTCTATCAAGGTTCTATTTTTCCTTTCAGCAATGCCATTTTGCTGAGGTGTTCTTGGTGAAGAAAATTCCTGAAATATCCCAAATTCTTCACACAGTTTTGTCATACTGTCAGACTGAAATTCAGTACCATGGTCACTTATGATTTTGACCACTGTACTGTCCAATTCATTCTGAATTTATTTAACAAAACTGTAGAAGATACTAGGTGTTTCAGATTTTTGCCTAAGGAAGAACACCCAGGAAAACCTTGAGTAGTCATCTACAACTACAAATGTGTAGACCTTCCTACCTAGGCTGTGAACTGGCATAGGACCAAAGAGATCCATATGCAAGAGATATAAGCACCTCACAGCATCTTTGTTCTCAATGCTATTAAAGGTGGATCTAGTCTGCTTGCCCTTTTGACAAGCTGAGCAAATCTCATCTTTAATACACTTAACCTGAGAACCATTCCTCACTAACTCTTTGCTAAAGAGTTGACCAATTGTCTTGTAGTTAAGATGGGCTAGCCTCTTGTGCCATTTGACACAATGAGAGACTTTCTCATCATCTACAAGACACACAGGAGAAATATTGTTCGCACACATAATGTCTAGACAATAGACATTTCTCTTCCTATAACCAGTCAGAATGATCTCTTGATCATTTGATCTCCTGATATGACAACCATCTTTGACAAATGAGATGTCATATCCTAAATCACTCAGCTGACTTATACTAATGAGGTTGTGTTTCAAACCTTTAACATAAGCCACTTGAGTAATTGTTATAAGGTTGCTAGAAATGTTACCAAAACCTTTGATGATTCTTTTTTCAGAACCACCAAAGGTGACTTTAGGACCATCCTTGATTGGTGTATAGTCCTTTAGCAATCCCCTAGTTCCAGTCATGTGCCTGGAACATCCACTGTCCAAGTACCATATTGGGGCATGGTCACTTGGACTCACCTGCAAAACAGATTAGTTAACCTTAGAACCCAAAGAATTCTTGGGTCCTTGGTGCTGGTTAGTTTGCCCCTTAACAAAACTACCTGTAGCTTTTCTAGTAGGTAGATTGCTACTCACTTTAGCACTTGAATTGTGCCAACAGTCTATGGCAAAGTGGCCTATCTTGCCACAACACCAGCACTCAAATCTATTGTACCTTTGCTTAAGTACAACCCTAGCTGTTTTATCTACAGCAGGCTTGTTGATTACTGGGGCTTTGACCTTAGACTCGGACTGAACAGTCCTAGCAGGTTTTGTAAACACTAATCCAGTTTTACCCTTTTGATGTACAAATTCATCTATCAAAGGTAGAACAGACCTTGGTTTAGAAAACCTTGCAACTATGTCTCTCTCCTTCTGAAGACTAATCTCCAGATTTCTAATTTGATCATTCTTGAATGTTATAGTCCCCATCTGAATAACAGTTATGTTCTTCAGCCTGGCTATTTCATTTAGTTTTTGATCAATCAACTTATCAAAATCTGTTGCAGCTACTTTGAGATTAGCAATCTCCTTAGCCTGACTCTTGGTCAAGGATTTGCTTTTCTTCAAAGCTTGCAACACTACTCTATATTCATCAATCAATTGATGAATATCTCCTTCAGATTCAGAAGCACTCTCATCACTTGATGATGATGTATCTGAACCTGACTCAGTAGTAGAAATTGAATCAGCAGAACAATTTAGTACCTGACTAGGTCCAGGCTGCTCCTGGATTTTATCACCTTTAGATAAGACCATCAGTCCCTGACACTAATTGTCCTCATGCTCATATATAGAGTTCATTAACTAGATGAACTCCTCTTCCTCTTCTTCAGCAAACAGTCCAATGTAAGCTTCAGCTTCTGAATCAATTTCTGAAGAAGACATATCTGTCAGGCTTTTGTCCTTCTTAACAACAAAGGACCTTTCCTTCTTGCCCTTGATTTGAGTCTTCTTCTTATCTTTTGACTCTCTCCTCTTCTCTGGACAGTCAGCAACAACATGTCCCTGTTTGTTACAACAATAACAGACTATCTTTGAAGATGTTGTTTTACTTGTCTTGGGCTTTCTCCTGTCATACTTTGATGACTTCTGTGAAGTGGATGGCTTAGACCTCCACTGCTTTTTCTTAAGAAACTTCTGAAAATGTCTTGTGAAAGCTGTAAAGTCCTCATCACTCTCACTGCTTTCAGAGTTCCTGCTTTCTGATTCATCTGACTCAGTCCCAGCAACTTTTGGAGGTGGAGATTGAGACTTACTTTTATATTTCTTGGTGGCTTCTGTCTTGAATGTCACAGCTCTTTCTTTGTGCTCAACTCTGGTAGTCTTCTCCTCTTCTTTCCTTACCATTAGCTGCATTTCATAAGATAACAGCTTGCCAAACAATGTTGGAGGAGGAATATCTGCTAACTTGGCCATTTCCCTTATGGCACAAATCTTGGTGTCCCAGTCCTTTGTTAGGGACCTCAAGAACTTATCATTCAGCTCATAATTGCTGAATTCTCTTCCATAGGACATTAACTCATTAACTATCCTATATAATTTCTTGTAGCACTCAGTTATGCTATCAGACCTTCCTTGTCTGAATCTCTCATACTCTTGGTTTAACAAAGACTTTCTGTCCTGTCTAACTTCTTCTGAACCCTCCATGTACACTATCAGAGTATCCCACATCTCCTTTGATGTTTTACAGTGTATCAAGTTCTGAAATGTAGCATCATCTATTGCACTTACTATAATATTCTGAGCCCTCTTGTCCATTGTGGCCAGAATAATCTCATCTTTAGTCATCTCAGAATAGTCCTTAGGAGTTCTCTGGTTTGCATCTAGAACTGATACTTTCATAGGCACATATGGCCCTTCTTTGACTGTGATATAGATTCTAGGGTTAGAGGCTTCCATAATTAATCTAACCCTTTCTTTCCAGATGCCAAAAATCTCCTTTCTACAGATTGGCAACTTCATGGATCCAAGTTCTTTGTGATTCTCTGTGGACCCCATTTTCTTGATTTTCTTGATTCTGCACTTGATTAAACTGAATCTGCCAACAGGATCTTTTACTCAGACAGTTATGTCATTTTTGAGTAACCTCGCTTTGATACCACTTGAAAGAAATTGTACATAATCACCTAGAGGGGGGGTGAATAGGTGACCTTATCTTTTTAAACTTTTAGGCAGATTATATCACAGAATTATAAATACTTCTTCACAGCAATTCAGCACAGCAATCACAGAATCACACACACACAGAATACACACAGTTTTATAGTGGTTCCCCATGGTTTGGGTACATCCACTTTCCCCCTTCGCCTATCTAGTAGTGTACTAGATTCGGCCAAACTCCTCCACTATTCCTCAGATCCTCAGATCTTACACTCAGAACCCCAACCAGGTTCCTACAGCTCAGAGTGATCCCACTCCTACAACTCAGGCTCAACAGCCCTACCACTCAGTCTTCACAAAGACCTACACTCAGCCACAAGGCCTACACTCAGAGGAATGAATCTCCTACACTCAGGCACACAGGCCCTACCACTCAGCCTTAATAATTTCAGGCTTACAACTCAGATCCCTAAGGATCCTATAAGAAATTTAGAATACAATGTATATAACCTCAACTCAGAATAAGAGAGAAGAGTTGACAGGTTTCTTGATGAGTTCTTGAAAGAACTCTGCTGAGATCAACCTCCCTTGGTTCCTTCAAAGCTTCTTGAATGTAGAACATAGTAGGGTTGATTCTCTATGCAGTTGATCTTCAATCACTGCAACTTAAGATTCAGATCTCAATCTGAAATCTTCTTCACAGCCTGGTTCAACAGCTGTCTTCTTGGAAGGAGCTCTCTCTCCAACTACTTAGATCTTCACTTGAATTGATTCTTCAATGAATTGCTTGATCTTCTTCTTAATCCTCTTTCAATCATCTTCTTCTGTTGACAGAATGAGCCTATATATAGGCCTTCTTCATGGTGACCGGCTGATCCGGTTTCTAACGACTTTCTGACAAATCTGACAGTTGCAGTAGACCGGATGGAATGGCAGCTGTCATGTCATCCAGTCACTTCTTGAATTTTCTGTAACTGTCTGAAAGTGTCGAGACAGTCAGTCTTTAAGTGTCGACACTTATAGACTAAGTGTCGACACAAGTTGACTAAGTGTCGACACTAGCCTTCATGGTGTCGACACAACTCCTTGTGTTGTAGAATCTTCTTCTCGACATTGCTTCTTCAACATGTGTCGACACTGATCCTGTGTGTCGACACAAGTTCTTCTTCTTTGATACTTAGTTGATTTCTTGTAAGTGTCGACACAACTCCTTTGTGTCGACACATCTTCTTGTGTTGATACTCGCTGAGTGTCGACACATTTTCTTAGTGTCGACACATTCTTCTTGTGTTGAGACTTTGGCTGAGTGTCGACACATCTCCTTTGTGTCGACACTTATACTTAGAATTTGTTGAACTTTTGCTGAGTGTCGACACAGCCTCCAAGTGTCGACACTTTCTGATGTCGACAAACTTCCTCTGGGTGTCGACACAGCTTCTAAGTGTCGACACAGCTTCTCTGGTCATTTCTTCATTGAGTGTCGACACAGCCTGTATGTGTCGACACTTTCCTTCTGGTCATTTCTTCATTGAGTGTCGACACAGCTTTCCCTGCAAATACTTAACCTGCACAACTAAACTCAAAACACATCAAATACATTTTGATGTATATCATTGAGTAGGGTGAGGCTTCTTCAAATCAGGTACATATTTTCCAATGTACCCAACAGATATACAACCGCAACCCACCATCTTTCTTCTTAACAAAAAGCACAGGCGCGCTCCAAGGTGACATACTTGGGCGTATATACCATTGCTCCAGCATTTCTTGCAGTTGAACCTTCAATTCAGCCATCTCTTTCGGCGCAACGCGATATGGCGAGCGGGCCACAGGTTTTGCACCAGGCACCAACTCGATCGTGAAGTCAATCTCCTGCTGGGGTGATAGCCCAGGGAGATCTGTGGGAAACACATCTGTAAATTCCGCCACAATCGGAACCTCACTCACATGGGACTGGGGTAGCAGCCCAGGGAGATCCGTGGGAAACACATCTGTAAATTCCGCCACAATCGGAACCTCACTCACATGGGCCTTAGGCTCAACAGCCTGAATCAATGCAAAGTAACACTCCGCACCCTGCCGAATAGCTTTGACTACCTAGAGTGCAGACATCAATGTCCCGCCCACTCCTCGCATACCCGCGAACTTTGTCTCCTGTTCGGTATTCTGGCCCAATGCGATTTCTTTGGACTGACAATCAATCATGGCATGCTGCTCCGCAAGCCAATCCATCGCAAAAATCATGTCGAATTCTGATATTGGCAAAACAAATGCAGTTAAACTGAAATCCCGGCTTCCTAACTGAACCGCCACATCGCAAGCTTGATCCGCAAGCATCCAATAGCCATTCGGCAACACCACTCTGACGTTATCTGTCTTTACACGACTGGGTATCCCAAGCCGCGTTATAAACTCACTAGACATAAAAGAATGCGATGCACCCGTATCAAACAGTGCTCGTGTCAGAGTGTCCCGAATCAGCACAAAGCATGTGACAAACATGTCACACACACAAACCGCAAACATAGAGGTACTAAGCAAAGCATACAAACAATAGCATATGCAAAACTAAACTCATACCTGTGACCACGTCACTCTGCTTGATGGCCTCCTGCAGGCCAAGATTATAGACCTGGGGTTGCGCCTGCGAGGCAGAGGAATCCACCACCGCCTTTCCTTTTTCCGCATAAGATGCTCCCGCCTTCTTTTCACTCTTTGGCGGCATCCGACAATCTCGCGCAGTATGCCCCATCCGGCCACAATTGAAGCATATACGAGTATCTGGCTTGGAGGTATCCCCTGACGTTGCTCCTGTTGCAACTGATGAAGGAGCTTGTCCACTAGGCTTGGACTTTTTGCCCCATCTCTTTTTATAAAATGGTTTCCCCGATCGGGGCGCCTTCCACTCCGGTGGCGACACAGCCAAAGCTCTCTTCCCTTGCACCCTTTTCATATCCTTTTCCAACGCGCTCGCAGTGTCTACCAACGCTTGGAAACCTTGGTTCACCGAACTTGACACAAGGAACCTCAGCTCATCCCTCAGTCCTTCATAGAACTGATTGGTCTTCCTCTGCTCATCAGCAAATATAGAACCTGCATACCGCCCCAAGCGAGTAAATTCATGCAAGTATGCGTCAACACTGCCATCGCCTTGTGTTAACCTTTGGAATTCATTTTCCATGGCTATCCGTTGAGCCGCAGGAAGGTGCTTTGCTAGGAAAAGTCGGGAGAATTCTTCCATGGATACTTGGGTTAAAGGACGACCCGCCAAGTTATGCAACTCCATCTCATCCCACCATAATCGAGCTTCTCCTTCAAGCAAGAAGGTAACTAAGATAACTTTTTGATGCTCCGCCGTTCCAATCGCCGTCATCACTCGCTTGATGCGCGATAGCCAATCCTCAGCCTGCGTCGGAGTTCCCGCTCCCAAGAACGTAGGCGGATGGAAACTCATAAACCGCGTTAGCTGCTTCTCAGCTGCTTGAGGAGCCACATCCACTACAGGTTCAGGCCTTACCGCCGCCTGTTCTGGCCTCACAGCCGCTTGTTCCTGCCTAAGTGACTGGCCTTGGATCATGGTAAATAAAGCCTCCGTAACTAAACGCACATGTTCCACAGACGGTGGAGGTGTCGGCACCGCGGCTGGTGTCGTACTTTAATCAGAACGCTGGGGCTCAAACGGCCCAGCTCCACTTCGTGTCACCTAAAGGTGGACAAGACACACACATTAGCGGTCGTACCCAAGCAAACAATACAAAATAAGAACACGCAGGTTCCTCAAACACATCAATTTTGCATTCCTATCATGGACATTCAGGAGTTCATTCGTAGACTTTGGTTTGCACAAACACGTGTTTGCCACCCCACAAAAGAAGTCGACCACGACTTCGAGAGGGAAAGACCAAAACCTTTGATACCAAAAATGTAACAACCCCATCCGTTCATATGGTATATTCTAGAAGGTCCAGCCGGGGCCCCACAGTATATATCACAAAACAGGCGGTGAAGGTACAGGATGATACCAGAGTAGCGCAATCGTACCTATCACAAAGCATTCTAGTGGAAGCCTAGACTACAACTTGAACTCCTCATGAATGCCCAAATATAAAACTCCACATTTTATACAATATAGGAATGTCTTACAAAAAGTAAAAAAAAGTTGGCCTTATGACCTTACATGGCTGTCAAACAGTGGCCTAAACAGATTGGCGCGCAGGTCGGCCACATGAAAAGAAAACACACAAAAGCAACACATATAGCCTTCGAGGGCGAGCAGCAGTAGCAGCAACAGCAGCATGAACATCAGCTTTTACGCGTCCCGCTTGGCTCTCCAGCACCTGTACAGGAACAATCCACCAATGGTGGTAAACAAAAGCAACGGTCAGCGTTCAGCTGACCAAATTATAACGACCCTACCCCTTTTCTCGGGGCAGCGGTAATCTTCCCTGCAGGCATATCATATCATAGTATGGCAAGATATCTCATCAAAATGTTCTTTCACGCACACAAGCCATCACAACCGTTCGCCACCCGGCCCAACGGTCTGTGCACTCAGGGCACATTCTTGGTGTTCTGGCAAAGCTCGTGCCCACCACCGTATCAGGGCCGGAGTTAGTCTTCCTACATCGGGATGGCCCGTAGCCCCCCATTGTGTCATGGCGCGCATGCCGAAGACTCTTGCTATGCGCTCCAACAGACCGCACCTTTTGGTCTCACATCGGACGGACATAGCGCAGGTCGGATCCTCCACCCCCTCGTTGTCAAATCACCTTGCCTTCTCCGAGTACAGCGTACTCATGGCTGTATCAAAGGCGCGGGTCAGTCTCACCAATGTTGTTCTTGGCATTCAAGCCTGGGTATTTCTCGATACCCATTTCCTTAGCACAACAGCGGGTCTTTACTGGGCCTCCCAGTACTTCATGTGACTCATTTCACAGGTGGACACCGCAAAATCACAAATGTTAGGGGTCTTTCCAAGCTACCATGCCAGTACTTCCTGTTACTCGCTTCACAGTTGGACACCCTATGACATCAAGCATCACAAAGGGCCTTTCCTGGTCACACCAGTACTTCTTGTGCCTCATTCGCATGTTGGACCCAAAAACATAACATGGCTATTTTTTTTGGGCTACCACTCCAGTACTTCCTGCTACTCCTTTTCGCAGGCATAACTCGTTGACTCCTTAAACTACATGTTTATCACGGAGTCTTCTCCGGTTCGTATGCAACATCACCAATCCAGACCAACCTGTCCAGATGGGCTTCACACAGCATGCCTATTCTGTACTCCATTTCCGGATCTATATGCCAACAAAGGGTATTTCATGAATCACCCAAATGACTCTCAAAATCAGCCACCTCTTGGTGGGGGAATCACAAAGATATGCTAAAAGGAAGCCTTCACATGGCTAGGAAGAAAAGTCGTTACCCTTGACGACCGCTTTGGTGCCATGAACTCAAAGCTAGCTCAAAAGACTCGTACGAGCTTTTCCTCCGCAACGCCGGATTCGGCTTTCTCGTCGGAAACCTACAGCACCACCGGTGACCAGCCCCCTTTCCTCCTCCTCCTTCTTCCTCTCTCTTTCTCTCTCTAAGCTTGTAGAAAGATGAAGGCCAAAATACACTATGAGAAATCCTTTCTCATTCACGGCCTTAAGGAAAGCTGGAGGCCTTTCAGCCATTGGATCCAGGCTGAAGGAATGGATGGCCACGATTTTTCCAAAAACACTGATTTTGACCTGACACGGCCTGTGACACGCCCGTGTCCCAGGCCGTGTGCCTCAAGCGGTGGTCAACCGACCTATCCAGACCAGTGACACGCCCATGGAACACGCCCGTGTCATGGGCCGTGTCACCCAACATGCCTTCAGACACGCCCGTGTGTGTGGCCGTGTGCATTGGCGAAAATAAACCCAAAACATCGCGAGACTTCACACGGCCTGTGACACGCCCGTGTCCCAGGCCGTGTGCCCAGACACGGCACGAAGACACGCCCTGTCGAAATCCTTCGTCGGGCTGAGTTCGTCGACCCAAATTGACACGCCCTGTGACAGGTCCGTATCACAGGCCGTGTGCAACTTCTCGACACTCGACGCCTACATCTCGACACTCGACGATCTCGACATCTCGACCCTCGACGACACGGCCTGGGACACGCCCGTGTCCTGGGCTGTGTGCCCCCTCTCGACACATCGTCGAGCGAAAAATCATCGACACCAAGTCCGATCGTCGACACGGCCTCGACACGCCCTGCGACACGCCCTGCGACACGCCCGTGTCGCAGACCGTGTCCGCTGTTCAACGACCGTCGACTCCAAATTTCGTCGACTTTGCGGCCAACTCATCGACCCCAGCCTGACACGCCCTGGGACACGCCCGTGTCCCAGGCTGTGTCACCCAAAAAATTTCCTGTTTGAGAAATTTGGGCTGTTACAGCTGTTGCTGCTGCTGCTCCCTATTTCCTCTCACCTCGAGGAACTCCGGACACGTATCCGTAGAGTGCCCCTCCTCCTAGTGGAAGTCACAATATGGTAACTCCACCCTGACTTCCCTTCTCCTCCACCGCTAGCCCCTCCTCCTCTGCATGGTTATTACCATAGCCTGATGCTGCTCAGGGAGAGGCCTCTGGCCCTGCCTCCATCCTGGAGAGTGGAACTGATGATAAGTTGTAAATATACGTATTTTTTCATAGTTTATTTAAGTCGTTTTAATTTATTTTCGTTTTTTTGTTAATTTTCTTCAATAAAATGTTTCTTTTTTGTAAATATTATTCTGACTTAGCTTTAAATTTGCTTTCTGAATTTTTTCAGGAAAAGTCAAAAATTCCAAAGTACACGCCCGTCTACTTCTAGGTCACGCTCGTGACATGGCTGTGTTACTTGATCCCAACAGAAAGTTGCCGCCAGCTTGACGATCGGCTTTCGATGTTCGTCGAACTGCCTGACACGCCCGTGTCCTGATTCGACACGCCTGTGTTCAACCCGTGACACGCCATCGCCACTCGTCGCCAGCCAACCACTCAATGGCAGCCAACCACTCGACGCCATCGCCACTCAACGCCAGCCAACCACTCGACGTCATCGCCACTCAACGCCATCGCCATTCAATGCTTCCTGTCACTCTCGTGTCAATATTCCACACGCCCGTAACCAATCCACCTGTCCCAGATAAGACAGCGTCAGCGACGAAATGACATGATGCATTCCCCAGATAAACCTCCCTGATACCCCCCCCCCCCCCCCCCACGCCCGTGACCGCAGGGTCATACCCGTGACTTCCACATGTACAGCCTTAAAGTCAAAGCAGCAATAAATGTTCTGGATCAACTCAGCAACAGTAGCTACACGCCACCTCCCCCCCCCCATACACGCCCGTGACCTGGGGCGTGTAACCCGAAAATTTTGCCTATAAATAGATCTTCTTTGTAAGATCAAATGTTCTGTTTTTTGAACCATTTTGCTTAAGGGGTTCGGCTACTTAGGTGCTTTTCATGCCTTGTAAGGAGATTTTCTCACTCACTTTTATTTTTATTTTAGCTTTGTAATCATCTTTTAGTCTTAATAAAAATTATAGTTTTTTCCTCCTTATGTGGTTATGGATTTCATCTGAGTGTCCTTCCTTAAGCAATCTTATTTGTCTTTTGTTTTTCTTTCTTTATTTTTCTGTGTGTGTGTGTGTATGAGAGTAAAAGTAATGTTATGTTTTCATTTTTTCTGTTATAAAAATGACATGTGTCTTTTGTTATGTTTTCATTTTTTTCATTTTTTTTGTTATAAAAGCAGCAATAAGTGTATGAGAGTAAAAGTACTTTTACTCTTTCTTTCACTTTTTGAGCATTTTTATAGAGTTATAAAAATGGATTAGTCGTCATTTTAATTTCCGAGCACTTTAATTTTTGCTTTTAATTTTCAAAACTTTTGCTCGTTTAATTTTTATTTTCTCTTTTTACGCATTTTTAGCATAATCTACCGATAATAATGTAATCATTTTAATTTTTCGGTCACTTTTTTTTCTTGTTTTCGCTTGTGTGTGTGAGTGTATGAGTTAGATTTTATTGTTTTTATTTTTGTAAAGTTTGTGTGTTTTATTTTATGTTGAGTGTGTGCGTGTGCATTTATTTCTTCCTACTTGTTTGACTAGGACTCGCTTTAATTTTTCGCCTACTCGTTTGAGTAGAACTTGTCATTTCCCGCCTACTCATTTGAGTATGACTCGTCATTTTATCCCTTTAATTTCCCGCCTACTCAATTGAGTAGGACTTGTCATTTCCCGCCTACTCGTTTGAGTAGGACTTGCATTTTACTGCTTTCATTTCCCGCCTACTCGTTTGAGTATGACTCACAATTTTATCGCTTTCATTTCTCGCCTACTCGTTTGAGTAGGACTTGTATTTTTCTGCTTTTATTTTACTGCTTTCATTTTTCGCCTACTCGTTTGAGTAGGACTCGCAATTTTATCGCTTTCATTTCCCGCCTAGTCGTTTGAGTAGGACTTGCATTTTACTGCTTTCATTTTACTGCTTTCAATTTCTGCTTTCATTTACTGCTTTCAATTTCTGCTTTCATTTCCCGCATACTCGTTTGAGTAGGACTTGCACCTTTCAATTATGCATTTCTTTTCATAAGCCGTCCCCATTTCGATGATTGGCTAACCGCCCTTAGCCCTCATTATCGAAGAGCATTGAGACAGATAAAATCGCTTTAAATAATTAAAAGTCCTCTTTTTCTCGTTAATTAAATTACTTAAGGTTTACTCCGGGTTTACGACGCGTAGAATCACATATCGATGTGTGGGCTCTATTTTTATAGTGCATACGCTAGCTAGCCGAGAGGCCATGCGTATGAACCGATCACCCCTGGGTAAAGGGAGTTCTGCACTAATCCACGAGAGAGGAGGCGCGAAATTCTACCGGATTGGGTTCCCCACCCAATAGCGGGGTTCTTAGCGTAATGCGGGTATTAAGAGGAATCCTTCGTCGGATGAGAGCCTAGTCGAATAGTCTTAATGTTCAAGTGAGCGATAGTCCTAGAGATAGGTGAGCTCATTTTTATGGAACCTCCACGGCCAAGTCTCCGGCTTAATTAATTTGAAATTTAGGATCTCTATTTATTTAAAGTTATTTTAGTTCAAATTCAATTTGGTACTGTTGCGCTATTTCTTCATCGGCTCCTTTTTAATGTTTATTTTCTGTTATATATATAAATAATATCCCGGCAAGTTTTTTTCGGTAAAATAATAGTCCCCTCCATAGAAGAGAAAATAATCAACCCGTCCCCGAGAACAATACGACCCCGAAATTCCCCACTGGAATATCCTGTACTACACGTGATAGGTGTACGCCTCCTTTCGTTAAAACTCGGTTTCAACTGTTTTATATCCAAATAAATCTGCGCGCCCCGTCTTCCTAAATAAACCATCCTCTTTCTAAAATAAACCGTCTGGGGCGCCGCGTGTTTTAAACTATTAATTTTTCGAGTTTTAACCATCAACTGACCCTGCCCCCTGGAGATAGTCTCCTCTATGGAAGCCTCTCCGCTGGCCTTGGTCTTGCCACTCCGGCTGCCTGCAGCCGAGCTGATTATTCTGCTCCTGACGCCCCCACCTGGGCTGCTACTACTATTATTGTCGATGCTCCCTCTACCGAGGTTCGGCTCTCCTCACCTCCTGGATCTTGACCTCGGCCACCTCCAGTCCCCTTCTCCTCTTCCGTGGCCCACCTGGACAACTTCTTCGCAAACTCAGGGTTCGATGCCTCCCTGTTGACTTCCCTCACAACCGTCTCCATCAGCTACTCATAGGAGAGGAGCGACACCCTCTTCAGTTCCATTCTCAAGAAACCTTGTTGCAGCCCCAAGGTGAAGGCCATCATTAGGGTTTGCCCTGGTGATGAGTTATAAATATTTGTATTTTGACGTACTTTATTTAGGTAGTTTTAGTTTATTTTTGTTATTTTTAGTTACTTTTGTTCAATAAAATGTTCTTTTTTTGTATATAATCTTCTAACTTAGTTTTATTTTGTTTTTTGAAAATTTTATAGAAAAAGTTGAAAAAATCAAAGTACACGCATGTGAACTCCATGTTACTCCCGTGACCTGGGCGTGTCACTTCGATTCCAGTGAAAAGCTGACACAAAAATCTAGCCATGCATGCCACGCTTGTGTCCCATCTGAGACGCTCGTGTCCAGCCTGACACGCCCGTGTCACGCTGCTCAATGTTCGACGCTCGAAGCTCGACGTTCGACGCTCGACGCTCGACGTTCGAGGTTCGACACACTATCAGTCACGTCGGTGTCGATTTGGACACGCCCGTGACCACCCCAGCTTTTCTAGACAAGATATCGCTAGCGAGGCAAGGACTCGACGCCTGTGCCAGTTTAACCTTCTCGGACACGCCCATTACCGCAGGAACACGCCCATGACTGCCTCAATTTTCCAGACAAGACGTCGCAAACGAGGCAAGGATTCGACGCTTCGCTAGTAATGCCCCAGCTACAAGCCCGTGGCCGCAGGAACATGCCCGTGACCTCCATGTGGAAAGCCCTGAAGTCAACCGCCAATAAATTTTCGGCTTCACCTCAGCGCCAGTACCAACACGCCTCCCCTACACGTCCGTGACCAGGGGTGTAATCCGAAAATTTTTGGCTATAAATAGATCTTTGTTGTAAGGTCCAATGTTCCCTTTTTTGAACCATTTTGCTGTTGGGTGGGCTGCTTAGGTGTTTTTCATGCATTGTAAGGAGATTTTCTCCCCTTATCTTTTATGTTTGTTTTAGCTTTGTAATCAACGTTTTGTCTTAATAAAATGTGTAGTTTTTTTCCTCCTTACGTTATTATGGATCGCATCTACATGCCCCCCCCCCCACCTTCAGTGATCTTTTATCTCTTATTTTTCTTTATTTTCCTATGTGTGTGTGTGTGTGAGAGAGAGTAGATTTATGCTTTTATGTTTTAGTAATTTTGTTACTTAGTTTTGTTCTCATTTTTTGCTTAGCTTAGGGTTGTTATAATAGCTTTTCTTATCATGTCCCTTAGCTTTGTTTAGGTTTAGGATTTTTGTGCTCTTTATTTCATTCTTATAAATTTATAAAGGTGTTTTAAAAGTGGCTTTTACCTTTTTTTTCTTTACTTAATTTTGTTTTTAGTTTTAAAAACTTTTAGTTCCGTTAATTTTTATTTCCACTTTTTATGCACTCTTATAAAGTTATAAGAATGAAAAAGTCATTATTTTGATTTTTCAAACACTCTGGTTTTGCTTTTATTTAAAAATCTTTCTCCTTCTTTAACTTTTATTTTTTTTCTTTTTATGCATTTTCATCAAGTTGTAGGAGTAGAAATATAATCGTTATAATTTTTAGATAACTTTGTTTTTTCTCTTTTTCATTTGTGTGTGTGAGTGTATGAGTTAGGTCTTCATTGCTTTTTCCTTCGAGTGTGTACGTTCATGAGTTAGCTTTTACTGCTTTAATTTCTCACCTACTCATTTGAGTAGGACTCGCAATTTCCCGTCTACTCATTTGAGTAGGACTTGTCATTTCTCGCCTACTCGTTTGAGTATGACTTGCAATTTATAGCTATCATTTTCTGCCTACTTGTTTAAGTAGGACTTGCAATTTACAGCTTCCATTTCCTGTCTACTTGTTTGAGTAGGACTTGAAATTTACAGCTTTCATTTCTCGCCTACTCATTTGAGTAGGACTTGTAATTTTACTGCTTTAATTTCTCGGCTACTCGTTTGCATAGGACTCGCACTTTATTGCTTTCTTTACTGCTTTCATTTTTTTCCTACTCGTTTGAGTAGGACTCGCATTTTCAATTATGCATTTTCTTTTCGTAAGTCGTCCTCATTCCGATGAGTGGCTAATCATTCTTAGCCCTCAGTATCAAAGAGCATTGGAACAGATAAAATTGCTTTAAATAATTAAAGGTCCTCTTTTTCTCATTAACTAAAAAACTTAAGGTTTATCCCTGGTCTACGACTCGTAGAACCATAAATCGATGTGTGGTCTCTATGTATGTTATCCATACTCTAGCTAGCCGATAGGCCGTGCATATGGACTGATCACCCTTGGGTAAAGGGAGTTCTGCACTAACCATCGAGAGAGTATGCGCGGAATTCTACCGGATTGGGTCCCCCCCCCAATAGTGGGGGTCTTAGCGTAATGCGGGCATTAATAGGAATCCTTCGTCGAATGAGAGCTCGGTCGAATAGTCTTAATATTCAGGTGAGCGATAGTCCTAGAGATAGGTGAGCTCATTTTTATGGAACCTCCACGGCCAAGTCGCCGCCTTAATTAATTTGAAATTTATGATCTCTAGTTATTAAAAGTTATTTTATTTCAAATTCGATTCGGTACCGATGCGTTATTTCTTCATCGGTATTTTCAAGTCTATTTTCTGTTTTTTTATAACCGCGCTATTTTAGTTAATCATCAGACAATTTATTTTCGGTAAAATAATAGTCCCTCCAGAGAGGAGTAGGAATAATCAACTCGTCCCCGAGAATAATACGACATCGATATTCCCCACCAGAATATCATGTACTACATGTGATAGGTGCACTTATCTTCTTTTGTTAAAACTCGATTTTAACTTTTATATCTAATAAATCTGCGTGCTCCGACCACCCTAATCGTTAAATCAAACCAAATAAATAAACCGCCACATAAATAAGCCTTGGGCGCCTCGAGTTTTAACCATCACCTAGCATCTCCTGGACCTGTGTGACCTCCTCCTGGAACCGGTCCACATAGTTCCCCAAGGTCTCGTTCACCCTTGCTTGATGTGGAACAGGGACTTCGACTCCTTCCTTTTCTTGGAAGTGGTGAACCTTAACATGAACCCCTGGCATAGGTCCTCGAAGTAGTAGATTGAGTTGGTCGGTAGCTGGTGCAACCACTCACTCGCCTTCTCCTTTAGGGTGATGGCGAAGAGTCTGTATTTAAAGGCATCTAACATCTGCCTTATCGACACCACATCCTCGAACCACTAGATGTGATATGCCAGGTCATCCCTCCCGGTGAAGTAGGACATCTCCGACTCCTTGAATCCCTCTAGAACTAGGGCAGAAGAAACCAGCTCGCTGAAGGGGCTGTCTACCCCTGCTGGGTGAGCCAGAGGATCTCGCGCCCCCATCTCGCCGAATCGCCGAGCATGGTAAAATCACTTGCCCGGGGAGGTCACGCCCACTCCCCTCCTCTATAACCTCCTTCCCAGCTCGCTGAGCTGGGGCATCCTCGCCTAGAGCCGAGGGCGGTGATTGGAAAAACTGGTGTCGAGCATTCTGCTCGTACGCTGAGTGCAAACCTGACGAGGCCGAGCACTTCCTGCTTGAAGTCCTCGAACTTCACAATCGTGGCTAGATGGGGAGGGGGTGGTGAGTCGGCCTTGTCTAAACCTTACCCTTCTCCTCTAGTCATCAAACCTGCTGAAGATTTTCTGTTCTGACTACGCTCCACACTCACCGTACCAAAAATGTTGAAACCGAAAACTCGGTCTCTGTGGAGTTCACCATTGGGGAAGGGGTGATCTCACACTTACTTCTTTTTCGCGAGCTAAACAACTAAGGAAACAGAATAGGGGACGGGCCTAAGGGCTCGGCATGGAGGTCCCACCACATACCTGGAATATCTT
Source organism: Platanthera guangdongensis (assembly GCA_039583875.1). Lineage (NCBI taxonomy): Eukaryota > Viridiplantae > Streptophyta > Magnoliopsida > Asparagales > Orchidaceae > Platanthera > Platanthera guangdongensis. The sequence goes on from CM077165.1 coordinate 12,706,526, forward strand.
AGAGAGCTTCCCCTCCCTAGCCAAATGTCGAGCTAAGGATACCTCAGAAATCGCAAGAAGACCGGGTCATAAGAAAGCATGCCTTTTGAGGTACCCCCTTGGGTCTATTTATAGTTTTCTAAAAACTGCATGCAAATAGCCAACCTCTGCTATTTTGAACAGTTATGTGCCGCCCAACTAGGTCTGCCAAGAGCGTAACTCCGCTATTCTAACTGGCTATAGACATACCAACGGGGGTAAAATGGTAAAAACACATCACAAGAGACTGGGCGAGTGGTCCTCTGGAACCACCACTCATCGGGGGCAGCGAGTGCTCGATAGAGCTTGCACTCGCCACCTCTATCCCCCCTGGGCGAGTATGGGCCCGACCTGCCCTACTCGCCCACTACCTAACGAGCCTCCTAGGGCGAGTGCGAGACATCCTGCTCCACTCGCCCGCTACTCGTCGAGCCCATGGGGCGAGTGTGAGCTAGTCTGCTCCACTCTCCCCTCGACCGGTCTACCCCACTTGGGTGAGCCAGACTGCTAGACTTTGGCTGATCTGGTTATTGTCGCCCACTACTCGCTGGATATGGGATTGTACACTTTTACTTAGGGGTATCTGCCAACCAGAGAGTGATGGTCACTTCCTACAAGCTAAAGGGACTGGCTAAGAGCTGGTGGTTGAGAGAAAAGGAGAACTTGAAGGACAGATGTTAGTGGGAAGCCTTCAAGGATCTATTGCTGAGATAATTTCTATCGTCTGTCGAGCAGGACCTCTTGATGAACAATTTCCTCCATTTGAAGCAAAGACAACTCACTTGAGTGAGTATGAAGTGGAGTTCAATAAATTGAGCCAGTTTGCCCCAAATCTGGTATCCTTAGAGTCGAGTAGAGTTAAGCATTTTTGGGTGGTCTTAGGAATGACATCCAGCAGCTGTCCAGTGCTTATGGGTTTGAAAGTTATGTTGAAGTAGTAGAAGCCACCTTAAAGGTCGAATCAATCGACAATGCGAAGAATCGAAGCCAGCAGATGAGGAAAGATAAGAGGAATTCTGAAGGAGGTAAGGACTCTAAGGAATCTGGTTCTACTTCAAGAAAGAGGAGCAAGGAAGTATGTAGTTTCTGTGGCCGACTAGGCCACCCGTTCAAGAAATGTTTCAAAAGATTGGGAGCTCAAAAGCAAGAGCAGTTCCATGCAATTCATAGTGCTCCCAAAGGAGAACTTGTTTGTACTTTGTACAAATTAAAGGGGCATGATGCTGCCCATTGTTGGCGGTAAGGATAGGGTTTGCTTTAAGTGCGGATGGAAAGGACATTTCAAGTCGAAGTGCCCGCAGTCTCAGCCCACGTTACAGCCAGTTCCACTTTAGGCTTTACCATCGCTGCAGTATTTAGAAAAGGGGAAGGGCAAGTTGAACGTGGTGACCATGGAGGAAGCGCAGACATCCACCCAGGTGATCTCGGGTTAGATCCTAACCTAGTTTATTTTTAGCTCATAATTGTAGTTTTAATATTGCTCGGTTAGTTATGTATGCAATTTTATAGGGAAGTTTAAGGTAAAGAATAGCTGGACACGCGTTCTTTTTTATTCTAGTGCTACCCACTCATTTGTGGCTAGGACCTTTGTGGAGCGCCATTGTTTGACTCTTGATCAAGCTAGCGATGCTTTTTGTGTCAAGTTTCCCTCTGGTGATTCAGTGGTGTCAGACCAGGGTATCATGGGTTGTCCGATTCTTTTGGGTGATTTTCTAGCTGTTGCTGATTTGAAGGTGATAGACCTGAAGGACTTTGATGTGATCTTGGGCATGGACTGGTTGTCCAGATATGATGCAGTTATCCAGTGCAAGGTCAAGCACTTGGACTTCAAGGTGGACAACGGTCACCCCAGGAGTGTTTATGGTTATCCACGCCAGGATTCCCCGATTATTTATGTGGTATGTGCTCGGAAGCTTTTATATTCCGATTGTTTTGCTTACTTGGTGTCCGTTTTGGGAACCGTTAGTGGTTTGCCACATTTCAAGGAGGTTCCGATGGTACGTGAATTTCTTGACGTCTTTCCAGATAGTCTTCCTAGTCTTCCACCTGAAAGAGACGTGGAGTTTGTTATAGATCTGGAGTCGGGTACTCGTCCTATTGTTAAGGCACCGTACCTTATGGCCCCGCGAGAGCTGGAAGAGTTGCGTGCCCAACTAGATGAGTTATTGCAGTCTGGTTCATTAGGCCAAGTTCTTCACCTTAGGGTGCTCTCATTTTATTTGTAAAGAATAAGGATGGATCTTTAAGGCTGTGCATCGATTATCGAGAATTGAACAAGGTAACTATCAAGAACAAGTATCCCTTGCTGCGGATAGATGATTTGTTTGATCAGTTGCATGGTAGTACAGTATTTTCGAAGATTGATCTTTATTTGGGTTACCATCAGTTGAGAATCCGCGATTCGGATGTTCCGCGGACTGCTTTCCATTCTAGGTACGGACATTTTGAGTTCTTGGTAATGTCCTTTGGATTGACGAATGCACCCTTTGCCTTTATGGACATGATGAACCGAGTGTTTAAGGATTTTTTGGATTGGTTTGTGGTTGTTTTTATTGATAATGTCCTGATTTATTCTCTGGGTACTGAGGAGCATGCCCAACACTTGTGGTTAGTTCTGTCTACTTTGAGGGAGCATAAGTTGTATGCCAAGTTAAGTGAGTGCGAGTTTTGGCTACCCCAAGTTTCCTTTTTGGGTCATGTAGTTAATAAGATGGTATTTTTGTTGATCCAGAGAAGATTACGACCGTGTTGGATTGGAATAGACCTACCACACTCAAAGAAATAAGAAGTTTCTTAGGGTTGGCAGGATATTATAGAAAATTTGTGAAAGGATTCTCCATGTTGTCTGTGCCGCTGACTAAGCTTATGCAGAAGAATGCAGTGTTTATCTGTAGTGATAAGTGCAAAGAAGCTTTTTAGGAATTGAAATAGAGATTGTACACTGCTCCAGTTTTGTCTTTGCCTACCGAGGGAGTATAGTATGTTGTTTATATGGATGCATCACATGTCAGGTTAGGATGTGTTCTGATGCAAGAAGGTAAGGTAATTGTGTACGGGTGATTGATATTTTCTCGCATCAAGTCCGAAAACTTAATGCGGGTTAAAACTCCAAAATGTTTACGAAGCGCGGCGCCCCGGGCGATTTTATTTAAGTAGAAAAGCGGATTTGATTTTATTTAAGAAAACGGGGCGCGCGTATTTATTTATTTGGATATAAAACGGGTTAAATCGAGTTTTAACGAAAGGAGGCAAGTGCACCTATCGTGTGTAGTACAGGATATTCCGGGTGGAATATCGAGGTCGTATTGTTCTCGGGGCCGGTTCGTTTATTTCTACTCTTCCCTGGAGGGGACTATTATTTTACCGATAATTTTATCTTGTCGGGATATTATTTATATAAAGAAAAGGCAGAAAATAAAAGCATAATAAAGGTGGAGCCGATGAAGAGCTCAGCTCGAGGGCACCGAAAAGACATTGAACTAAAATAACGTTAAATAAAAAGAGCTCCTAAGTTTCTAATTAATTAGGGCGGAGACTTGGCCGTGGAGGCTCCACTAAAATGAACTCACCTATCTCTAGGACTATCGCTCACCTGAACATTAAGACTATTCGATCGGGCTCTCGTCCGACGAAGGATTCCTCTTAATGCCCGCATTACGCTAAGAACCCCGCTATTGGGTGGGGAACCCAATCCGGTAGAGTTGGCGCGCCTCCTCTCTCGAGGGTTAGTGCGGAACTCCATTTACCAAGGGGTGATCGGTCCATATGCACGGCCTCTCGGCTAGCTAGCATATGTACTACGGAAATAGGGCCCACACATCGATTATGTGGTCCTACGCGTCGTAAACCCCGGGCAAACCTTAAGTGATTTTTAATTAAATAGAAAAATAAGACCTTTAATTATTTAAAGGAATTTTTTCTGTCCCAATGCTCTTCGATACTGAGGGCTAAGAACGTTAGCCACTCATCGGAATGGGGACGGCAGCGATTGAAAGCAATAAAATTAAAGCAGAAAAATAAAGCAGGAAAATTAAAGCAGTAAATGGAAAGCAGTAAATTGCAAGTCCTACTCAAACGAGTAGGACTGAAATGAAAGCAGTAAAATTGCAAGTCCCGGCGCAAATGCGTGGGCGGGAAAAAGAAAGCAAGTCCTACTCAAACGAGTAGGAGAAAATAAATGCATTTACAAGGGCATTCCAAATTATTACAGTAAAGACCGACCATTTAACTCAAGTGAGTAGGCGGTAAATAAAAGCTAACACTCACGCACTCAACATAAAATTAAAACACACCCACTCTACAAGAAGTAAACACACTCTACTGAAATAAAATCCAGCCATTTAACTCAAGTGAGTAGGCGGAAAAATAAAAATACACACACTTGCTTGAATAAAATCCAGCCATTTAACTCAAATGAGTAGGCGGAAAATTAAAAATAACACACGCACACACTCTACAGGAATTGAAATAAAGCTATAAAAACTACTCATACACGCACGCACACGTACAAAAAATAGGAAAAACAAAGTGACTGGAAAATTAAAACGACTACATTTCTACCGCTAGAATGCGGTAGAAATGAATAAAAAGTGAAAATAAAATTAAAAGGAGCAAACGTTTTTGCAAAATAAACGAAAATTGCAAGTGTTCGAAAAATTGAAATGAATACATTTCTACCGATGGAATGCGGTAGAAATGCATAAAATGAAGAAATAAAATTTAAACGGGCAAAAAGTTTTTGAAAATAAGAGCAAAAACGAAGTGTTTGAAAAATTAAAATGACTATATAAACGTTCCTATAACTCCGCAAAAGTGGTTAAAAAGTGAAAATAAAGTAAAAAGGAACGAAAAGTTTTACGAGCTAAACACGAAAATCTAAGTTAGCAAAAATACAAATCACTTTGAAAACGCTTTTTACGGGTTTATAGGAATGCATAAAAGCTATTAAAACTTAAGTCTAACAAAAACTAAGTACAAATAACTAAGTACAAAAGCATGAAAGTTAATCTCATACACACACACCCATTTCAAAAGACTAAAAACAAAGTTAAAACTAAATAAAAAGATAAGATTGTATAAGAGATTGCTTATAGATGAAGTTCATGACAATGTAAGGAGGAAAAACTACAAATTTTATAAAGATAAAAATTCATTACAAAGGTAAAACAAATAAACATAAAAGGGAGGGGGAGAAAATCTCCTTACAAAGCCCTTGGGATCATCTATCAGCAAAGCCTTTATACAAAATGGATCCAAAAAAACGGAACAGCAGCTCAAAAACAGAAGGGTTCAATTTATAGAGAAAATTTTTCATCGGACACGCCCTCTGACACGGGCGTGTCAGAGGGCGTGTCGACACTGTACATATGGCGGCCGTCCGATTTGATTTGAGATTTGACTTGGCGGCTGAAATCACGGCGGTCACGCCCCATGTCACGGGCGTGACTATGGGCGTGTCGACACTGTTAAGCAGAAGATTTCGGTGACTTGACGGCGAGTTGACGTTGCGGCGGAAAACACGGCGGTCACGCCCCTGTCACGGGCGTGACGGTGGGCGTGTCGTGCGGCGATTAATGGCATTGTTGACTTCGGGAGGTTGCCGGCGGCAGTTTGTCGGGCCAGGTGGAGGAGTCACGCCCGTGTGGCATCTTGACACGGGCGTGTTGGTTGGCTCGACTGACGTCGAGCGAAAAACGTCGAAAGGAGTGGTCACGGCTTGGGTCACGCCCCGTGTCAGGTGACACGGGCGTGTCGACGGGCGTGTCAGCTGGGTCGACGATCGTTGAGCGCGATTCCGTCGATCTGGATGGTCACGGGCATGGGTCACGGGCGTGACTCGGGTGACACGGGCGTGTCACGCTATTTCTTCAAAAAGATGTCATTTCTCTGTAATTTGACGTATCACGCCCTGGTCACGGGCGTGACCAACAGTACACGGGCGTGTACTCTGATTTTTTGGCAATTTTTCCTGAAAAATTCAGAAAACAAAAATAACTTTAAGTTAGAAAATATTTACAAAAAGGAAGCAATTTATTAAGCAAAAACAACTAAAAATTACAAAAAGAAACGAATACATCTTATTTAATATATATAAAAACATGTATATTTACAACTCATCAAATACCCCCATACTTAAGCTTTTGCTATTCCAGAGCAAAAGTTGGAGATGAACTTATAATGAATTAAAGAAATCCTAAGTTTATCTACCGCTTGACTTAATTGAAAGAAGGATCAAAATGAATATCTGGGGTATACGAGGTAAATCCTAAATTATGCCAAAAATTTAAATAAAGGAAGAGTTTCAGCAAAAGACTTCTCGTTATAAGCAAATAGATAGCAAAAATTTTATTTGTGAGGCTAACAAAAATAGATTGGATTTATGAAACTGTAGCTTGGAAAAAATTAAAGGAAATAATTTAATTTACAAATTATGCTCTCAAAAAGATTTTAAAAATAAATCTAGAATTTTTTTGAATTTGGCGGAGGGAGATATCGTGGGATATGAAGAAGGCTTAGAATTTTTAGAGGCGAGGGTATATTTTTTCGCTCGAACCTCTAATGATTTTTTTTTCGAATATGGATGTTAGGAAAACGAAATCTTATTTTCCATAACAAAAATTTTTTTAACATCTTCATAATCCAATGTATATGTGTAGGAGTAATGAATTTTATCCTCTTACTCCATGACATATAATCTTTTCAAATATTGGATGCCTATGTTTACGGAACGAAATCTTATTCCCATTGACATAGGATCTTTTAAGGAACGAAATCATGTCAAGTATGACATGAAAAAAAGGTGATAGAGTTTTTTCAAAAATAAAACTAGGTCTAATAAAAAAAACTTTTGAGAGCAACGTTTATAAATGAAACATTCCTAAATTTCAAAAAAAGCTTGGAGTTATCATAACTTGAAATCTAAGATTGTTATTTTTAACAAAATAAATATGCAACTATTTAGATAGATTAGAAGTGGTGCTGAAAACAGGTACCTTATTTAAAATAAAAAGCATACGAAAATGTTTAAAACTTAACCCCAGATATCTAAATCTATCGTTCTCTAATTAATAAACGAATAGTAAGCAAAGAATTAAAAAAATTCGCTTATAAATTAACTCGCAACTAGATTGTTGGAGAGCGAAAAGGGTTAAGAATTGAGATATTCGATTTATTTGTTACATAATTAACAATACATTTTTTTTTTTATTTTTAGGGTTTTTCTCTTTTTTTTTTTTTTGAATTTTTAGTTATTGGCCCGCGAACAGACTCTTTGGGTGGTTGGTTCGATGAGTCGAACGTCGCGGGCATGCTAAAAAGCGAGGTTTACAAATAAGAAGAGGCGGGGAAGAAGAGATTTATTTACAAAAAAATATTTACGATGTAAAAAGATTTTTTGTATTTTTTTGAGTTTTATGAATTTTTTTTTTTTTTTGAAAGTTTTATGATAATAAAAACAAGGAAACTTTTTTAGATTTTAAGTTTTGCAAATTTTTTTGTAGTTTTGATGAGTACAGAATAAAATAAAAAAAATGCAGTATAGGAAAACACCCCCATACTTAAACCCAACATTGTCCCCAATGTTGCAGTCTAAGTATGCGGAACGATTAATATACAAAATATAATAAGTACAAAAAGAAAAAGGGAGGGTAGGAGCTTCCCTTAAGACGAGCGCGGGAGGCTCAGGTTGAAACCCTACATTATTTAGAAAAGAAAAAAGCAACTAGATAAGCATAAAAACAAAAAAAAAATACACTCGGCCAAAGAGTGGGTGTGGGCGGTAGGGGGTGACAAGTGCGTGGGACTCGAAGCTGACGTCTTAGCTTATGAGTGCAATAAAAATGCGCTCCCCTATTGCCCAAAAGAGGGAGAACTGCGCCGAATCAAAATAAAATAAGTTAAATTAAACAAAATATATACTTACGTTGTTTTTTTTGGGTTTGTTTTTTATGTTTATGTTTGTTTTTTTTAAATCAAATTAGTAATTTTTGTTTGTTTTTTTTTTTTTTTCATAAGGAAAATATTTTTTTTTAAGTTTTTCATTTTTCAATGTTTTGTTTTTTTTTTTTGTTTTGTTGTGTTTTTGTTGTTAGTTTTATAGTTTTTTTTTTTTTTTAAGTTTTTAAGGTTTTGCAAAAAAAATTTTTTAGTTTTATAAGTTTTTAAATTTTGTTTTTTTTTTTTTTATAGTTTTTATGATTATTATTATTATTATATTTTTGTTGGCCATTTTTTAAGTTTTTGGTATATATAGATATAGGTAAAATTAATAGATTTCCAGAGTTCGAAATAACGACTCGAAAATTCCCCGGCAACGGCGCCAAAAAACTTGATTGATATTTTCTCGCATCAAGTCCGAAAACTTAATGCGGGTTAAAACTCCAAAAATGTTTACGAAGCGCGGCGCCCCGGGCGATTTTATTTAAGTAGAAAAGCGGATTTGATTTTATTTAAGAAAACGGGGCGCGCGTATTTATTTATTTGGATATAAAACGGGTTAAATCGAGTTTTAACGAAAGGAGGCAAGTGCACCTATCGTGTGTAGTACAGGATATTCCGGGTGGAATATCGAGGTCGTATTGTTCTCGGGGCCGGTTCGTTTATTTCTACTCTTCCCTGGAGGGGACTATTATTTTACCGATAATTTTATCTTGTCGGGATATTATTTATATAAAGAAAAGGCAGAAAATAAAAGCATAATAAAGGTGGAGCCGATGAAGAGCTCAGCTCGAGGGCACCGAAAAGACATTGAACTAAAATAAACGTTAAATAAAAAGAGCTCCTAAGTTTCTAATTAATTAGGGCGGAGACTTGGCCGTGGAGGCTCCACTAAAATGAACTCACCTATCTCTAGGACTATCGCTCACCTGAACATTAAGACTATTCGATCGGGCTCTCGTCCGACGAAGGATTCCTCTTAATGCCCGCATTACGCTAAGAACCCCGCTATTGGGTGGGGAACCCAATCCGGTAGAGTTGGCGCGCCTCCTCTCTCGAGGGTTAGTGCGGAACTCCATTTACCAAGGGGTGATCGGTCCATATGCACGGCCTCTCGGCTAGCTAGCATATGTACTACGGAAATAGGGCCCACACATCGATTATGTGGTCCTACGCGTCGTAAACCCCGGGCAAACCTTAAGTGATTTTTAATTAAATAGAAAAATAAGACCTTTAATTATTTAAAGGAATTTTTTCTGTCCCAATGCTCTTCGATACTGAGGGCTAAGAACGTTAGCCACTCATCGGAATGGGGACGGCAGCGATTGAAAGCAATAAAATTAAAGCAGAAAAATAAAGCAGGAAAATTAAAGCAGTAAATGGAAAGCAGTAAATTGCAAGTCCTACTCAAACGAGTAGGACTGAAATGAAAGCAGTAAAATTGCAAGTCCCGGCGCAAATGCGTGGGCGGGAAAAAGAAAGCAAGTCCTACTCAAACGAGTAGGAGAAAATAAATGCATTTACAAGGGCATTCCAAATTATTACAGTAAAGACCGACCATTTAACTCAAGTGAGTAGGCGGTAAATAAAAGCTAACACTCACGCACTCAACATAAAATTAAAACACACCCACTCTACAAGAAGTAAACACACTCTACTGAAATAAAATCCAGCCATTTAACTCAAGTGAGTAGGCGGAAAAATAAAAATACACACACTTGCTTGAATAAAATCCAGCCATTTAACTCAAATGAGTAGGCGGAAAATTAAAAATAACACACGCACACACTCTACAGGAATTGAAATAAAGCTATAAAAACTACTCATACACGCACGCACACGTACAAAAAAATAGGAAAAACAAAGTGACTGGAAAATTAAAACGACTACATTTCTACCGCTAGAATGCGGTAGAAATGAATAAAAAGTGAAAATAAAATTAAAAGGAGCAAAACGTTTTTGCAAAATAAACGAAAATTGCAAGTGTTCGAAAAATTGAAATGAATACATTTCTACCGATGGAATGCGGTAGAAATGCATAAAATGAAGAAATAAAATTTAAACGGGCAAAAAGTTTTTGAAAATAAGAGCAAAAACGAAGTGTTTGAAAAATTAAAATGACTATATAAACGTTCCTATAACTCCGCAAAAGTGGTTAAAAAGTGAAAATAAAGTAAAAAGGAACGAAAAGTTTTACGAGCTAAACACGAAAATCTAAGTTAGCAAAAATACAAATCACTTTGAAAACGCTTTTTACGGGTTTATAGGAATGCATAAAAGCTATTAAAACTTAAGTCTAACAAAAACTAAGTACAAATAACTAAGTACAAAAGCATGAAAGTTAATCTCATACACACACACCCATTTCAAAAGACTAAAAACAAAGTTAAAACTAAATAAAAAGATAAGATTGTATAAGAGATTGCTTATAGATGAAGTTCATGACAATGTAAGGAGGAAAAACTACAAATTTTATAAAGATAAAAATTCATTACAAAGGTAAAACAAATAAACATAAAGGGAGGGGAGAAAATCTCCTTACAAAGCCCTTGGGATCATCTATCAGCAAAGCCTTTATACAAAATGGATCCAAAAAAAACGGAACAGCAGCTCAAAAACAGAAGGGTTCAATTTATAGAGAAAATTTTTCATCGGACACGCCCTCTGACACGGGCGTGTCAGAGGGCGTGTCGACACTGTACATATGGCGGCCGTCCGATTTGATTTGAGATTTGACTTGGCGGCTGAAATCACGGCGGTCACGCCCCATGTCACGGGCGTGACTATGGGCGTGTCGACACTGTTAAGCAGAAGATTTCGGTGACTTGACGGCGAGTTGACGTTGCGGCGGAAAACACGGCGGTCACGCCCCTGTCACGGGCGTGACGGTGGGCGTGTCGTGCGGCGATTAATGGCATTGTTGACTTCGGGAGGTTGCCGGCGGCAGTTTGTCGGCCAGGTGGAGGAGTCACGCCCGTGTGGCATCTTGACACGGGCGTGTTGGTTGGCTCGACTGACGTCGAGCGAAAAACGTCGAAAGGAGTGGTCACGGCTTGGGTCACGCCCCGTGTCAGGTGACACGGGCGTGTCGACGGGCGTGTCAGCTGGGTCGACGATCGTTGAGCGCGATTCCGTCGATCTGGATGGTCACGGGCATGGGTCACGGGCGTGACTCGGGTGACACGGGCGTGTCACGCTATTTCTTCAAAAAGATGTCATTTCTCTGTAATTTGACGTATCACGCCCTGGTCACGGGCGTGACCAACAGTACACGGGCGTGTACTCTGATTTTTTGGCAATTTTTCCTGAAAAATTCAGAAAACAAAAATAACTTTAAGTTAGAAAATATTTACAAAAAGGAAGCAATTTATTAAGCAAAAACAACTAAAAATTACAAAAAGAAACGAATACATCTTATTTAATATATATAAAAACATGTATATTTACAACTCATCAAATACCCCCATACTTAAGCTTTTGCTATTCCAGAGCAAAAGTTGGAGATGAACTTATAATGAATTAAAGAAATCCTAAGTTTATCTACCGCTTGACTTAATTGAAAGAAGGATCAAAATGAATATCTGGGGTATACGAGGTAAATCCTAAATTATGCCAAAAATTTAAATAAAGGAAGAGTTTCAGCAAAAGACTTCTCGTTATAAGCAAATAGATAGCAAAAATTTTATTTGTGAGGCTAACAAAAATAGATTGGATTTATGAAACTGTAGCTTGGAAAAAATTAAAGGAAATAATTTAATTTACAAATTATGCTCTCAAAAAGATTTTAAAAATAAATCTAGAATTTTTTTTGAATTTGGCGGAGGGAGATATCGTGGGATATGAAGAAGGCTTAGAATTTTTAGAGGCGAGGGTATATTTTTTCGCTCGAACCTCTAATGATTTTTTTTTTCGAATATGGATGTTAGGAAAACGAAATCTTATTTTCCATAACAAAAATTTTTTTAACATCTTCATAATCCAATGTATATGTGTAGGAGTAATGAATTTTATCCTCTTACTCCATGACATATAATCTTTTCAAATATTGGATGCCTATGTTTACGGAACGAAATCTTATTCCCATGGACATAGGATCTTTTAAGGATCGAAATCATGTCAAGTATGACATGAAAAAAAGGTGATAGAGTTTTTTCAAAAATAAAACTAGGTCTAATAAAAAAACTTTTGAGAGCAACGTTTATAAATGAAACATTCCTAAATTTCAAAAAAAGCTTGGAGTTATCATAACTTGAAATCTAAGATTGTTATTTTTAACAAAATAAATATGCAACTATTTAGATAGATTAGAAGTGGTGCTGAAAACAGGTACCTTATTTAAAATAAAAAGCATACGAAAATGTTTAAAACTTAACCCCAGATATCTAAATCTATCGTTCTCTAATTAATAAACGAATAGTAAGCAAAGAATTAAAAAAATTCGCTTATAAATTAACTCGCAACTAGATTGTTGGAGAGCGAAAAGGGTTAAGAATTGAGATATTCGATTTATTTGTTACATAATTAACAATACATTTTTTTTTTATTTTTAGGGTTTTTCTCTTTTTTTTTTTTTTGAATTTTTAGTTATTGGCCCGCGAACAGACTCTTTGGGTGGTTGGTTCGATGAGTCGAACGTCGCGGGCATGCTAAAAAGCGAGGTTTACAAATAAGAAGAGGCGGGGAAGAAAGAGATTTATTTACAAAAAATATTTACGATGTAAAAAGATTTTTTGTATTTTTTTGAGTTTTATGAATTTTTTTTTTTTTTGAAGTTTTATGATAATAAAAACAAGGAAACTTTTTTAGATTTTAAGTTTTGCAAATTTTTTTGTAGTTTTGATGAGTACAGAATAAAATAAAAAATGCAGTATAGGAAAACACCCCCATACTTAAACCCAACATTGTCCCCAATGTTGCAGTCTAAGTATGCGGAACGATTAATATACAAAATATAATAAGTACAAAAGAAAAAGGGAGGGTAGGAGCTTCCCTAAGACGAGCGCGGGAGGCTCAGGTTGAAACCCTACATTATTTAGAAAAGAAAAAAGCAACTAGATAAGCATAAAAACAAAAAAAAATACACTCGGCCAAAGAGTGGGTGTGGGCGGTAGGGGTGACAAGTGCGTGGGACTCGAAGCTGACGTCTTAGCTTATGAGTGCAATAAAAATGCGCTCCCCTATTGCCCAAAAGAGGGAGAACTGCGCCGAATCAAAATAAAATAAGTTAAATTAAACAAAATATATACTTACGTTGTTTTTTTTGGGTTTGTTTTTTATGTTTATGTTTGTTTTTTTAAATCAAATTAGTAATTTTTTTGTTTGTTTTTTTTTTTTTTCATAAGGAAAATATTTTTTTTTTAAGTTTTTCATTTTCAATGTTTTGTTTTTTTTTTTGTTTTGTTGTGTTTTTGTTGTTAGTTTTATAGTTTTTTTTTTTTTTTAAGTTTTTAAGGTTTTGCAAAAAAAAATTTTTTAGTTTTATAAGTTTTTAAATTTTGTTTTTTTTTTTTTATAGTTTTTATGATTATTATTATTATTATATTTTTGTTGGCCATTTTTAAGTTTTGGTATATATAGATATAGGTAAAATTAATAGATTTCCAGAGTTCGAAATAACGACTCGAAAATTCCCCGGCAACGGCGCCAAAAAACTTGATTGATATTTTCTCGCATCAAGTCCGAAAACTTAATGCGGGTTAAAACTCCAAAAATGTTTACGAAGCGCGGCGCCCCGGGCGATTTTATTTAAGTAGAAAAGCGGATTTGATTTTATTTAAGAAAACGGGGCGCGCGTATTTATTTATTTGGATATAAAACGGGTTAAATCGAGTTTTAACGAAAGGAGGCAAGTGCACCTATCGTGTGTAGTACAGGATATTCCGGGTGGAATATCGAGGTCGTATTGTTCTCGGGGCCGGTTCGTTTATTTCTACTCTTCCCTGGAGGGGACTATTATTTTACCGATAATTTTATCTTGTCGGGATATTATTTATATAAAGAAAAGGCAGAAAATAAAAGCATAATAAAGGTGGAGCCGATGAAGAGCTCAGCTCGAGGGCACCGAAAAGACATTGAACTAAAATAAACGTTAAATAAAAAGAGCTCCTAAGTTTCTAATTAATTAGGGCGGAGACTTGGCCGTGGAGGCTCCACTAAAATGAACTCACCTATCTCTAGGACTATCGCTCACCTGAACATTAAGACTATTCGATCGGGCTCTCGTCCGACGAAGGATTCCTCTTAATGCCCGCATTACGCTAAGAACCCCGCTATTGGGTGGGGAACCCAATCCGGTAGAGTTGGCGCGCCTCCTCTCTCGAGGGTTAGTGCGGAACTCCATTTACCAAGGGGTGATCGGTCCATATGCACGGCCTCTCGGCTAGCTAGCATATGTACTACGGAAATAGGGCCCACACATCGATTATGTGGTCCTACGCGTCGTAAACCCCGGGCAAACCTTAAGTGATTTTTAATTAAATAGAAAAATAAGACCTTTAATTATTTAAAGGAATTTTTTCTGTCCCAATGCTCTTCGATACTGAGGGCTAAGAACGTTAGCCACTCATCGGAATGGGGACGGCAGCGATTGAAAGCAATAAAATTAAAGCAGAAAAATAAAGCAGGAAAATTAAAGCAGTAAATGGAAAGCAGTAAATTGCAAGTCCTACTCAAACGAGTAGGACTGAAATGAAAGCAGTAAAATTGCAAGTCCCGGCGCAAATGCGTGGGCGGGAAAAAGAAAGCAAGTCCTACTCAAACGAGTAGGAGAAAATAAATGCATTTACAAGGGCATTCCAAATTATTACAGTAAAGACCGACCATTTAACTCAAGTGAGTAGGCGGTAAATAAAAGCTAACACTCACGCACTCAACATAAAATTAAAACACACCCACTCTACAAGAAGTAAACACACTCTACTGAAATAAAATCCAGCCATTTAACTCAAGTGAGTAGGCGGAAAAATAAAAATACACACACTTGCTTGAATAAAATCCAGCCATTTAACTCAAATGAGTAGGCGGAAAATTAAAAATAACACACGCACACACTCTACAGGAATTGAAATAAAGCTATAAAAACTACTCATACACGCACGCACACGTACAAAAAAATAGGAAAAACAAAGTGACTGGAAAATTAAAACGACTACATTTCTACCGCTAGAATGCGGTAGAAATGAATAAAAAGTGAAAATAAAATTAAAAGGAGCAAACGTTTTTGCAAAATAAACGAAAATTGCAAGTGTTCGAAAAATTGAAATGAATACATTTCTACCGATGGAATGCGGTAGAAATGCATAAAATGAAGAAATAAAATTTAAACGGGCAAAAAGTTTTTGAAAATAAGAGCAAAAACGAAGTGTTTGAAAAATTAAAATGACTATATAAACGTTCCTATAACTCCGCAAAAGTGGTTAAAAAGTGAAAATAAAGTAAAAAGGAACGAAAAGTTTTACGAGCTAAACACGAAAATCTAAGTTAGCAAAAATACAAATCACTTTGAAAACGCTTTTTACGGGTTTATAGGAATGCATAAAAGCTATTAAAACTTAAGTCTAACAAAAACTAAGTACAAATAACTAAGTACAAAAGCATGAAAGTTAATCTCATACACACACACCCATTTCAAAAGACTAAAAACAAAGTTAAAACTAAATAAAAAGATAAGATTGTATAAGAGATTGCTTATAGATGAAGTTCATGACAATGTAAGGAGGAAAAACTACAAATTTTATAAAGATAAAAATTCATTACAAGGTAAAACAAATAAACATAAAAGGGAGGGGGAGAAAATCTCCTTACAAAGCCCTTGGGATCATCTATCAGCAAAGCCTTTATACAAAATGGATCCAAAAAAAACGGAACAGCAGCTCAAAACAGAAGGGTTCAATTTATAGAGAAAATTTTTCATCGGACACGCCCTCTGACACGGGCGTGTCAGAGGGCGTGTCGACACTGTACATATGGCGGCCGTCCGATTTGATTTGAGATTTGACTTGGCGGCTGAAATCACGGCGGTCACGCCCCATGTCACGGGCGTGACTATGGGCGTGTCGACACTGTTAAGCAGAAGATTTCGGTGACTTGACGGCGAGTTGACGTTGCGGCGGAAAACACGGCGGTCACGCCCCTGTCACGGGCGTGACGGTGGGCGTGTCGTGCGGCGATTAATGGCATTGTTGACTTCGGGAGGTTGCCGGCGGCAGTTTGTCGGGCCAGGTGGAGGAGTCACGCCCGTGTGGCATCTTGACACGGGCGTGTTGGTTGGCTCGACTGACGTCGAGCGAAAAACGTCGAAAGGAGTGGTCACGGCTTGGGTCACGCCCCGTGTCAGGTGACACGGGCGTGTCGACGGGCGTGTCAGCTGGGTCGACGATCGTTGAGCGCGATTCCGTCGATCTGGATGGTCACGGGCATGGGTCACGGGCGTGACTCGGGTGACACGGGCGTGTCACGCTATTTCTTCAAAAAGATGTCATTTCTCTGTAATTTGACGTATCACGCCCTGGTCACGGGCGTGACCAACAGTACACGGGCGTGTACTCTGATTTTTTGGCAATTTTTCCTGAAAAATTCAGAAAACAAAAATAACTTTAAGTTAGAAAATATTTACAAAAAGGAAGCAATTTATTAAGCAAAAACAACTAAAAATTACAAAAAGAAACGAATACATCTTATTTAATATATATAAAAACATGTATATTTACAACTCATCAACGGGTCTAGATAGTTAAAGATTCATGAAAGAAATTACCCTACGCATGATTTGGAATTTGCGGCTGTGATTTATGCTTTGAAGCTGTGGAGGCATCTATTGTATAGCGTCGTGTGCAAGATCAATACGGACCATAAGAGTTTAAAGTACGTCTTCACTCATATGGAGCTGAATCCACGCAAACATAGATGGTTGGAGTATGTCGCGGACTATGATGTTGACATTTTGTATCATCTAGACAAAGCTAATGTGGTAGCTGACACCTTGAGTAGAAAGACCGCGCAGATCTTTAACCTTTCAGTGGAATCCTTGGTAGAAGAATTTCTGTTAATGGATATATCGGTTTGGAGTAGTGACTCGCCCAGTAGTTTGGAAGTGTTAGAGCCTTCTTGAATTACACTCACAAAGCTGCATCAAAAAGATGATCCTGATTTGCTGCACCTCTACAATAGAACTGAGAAAGGGAAGTTACCAGACTTTTCCATTGATGACGCGGGAACTTTGAAGTGTCGCGGTAGGTATTATATTCCCGCTGTTGTGGATATTCGAGTAAGAATATGCAATCAAGCACATGAATCTGGTGTTGCCTATCACCCTAGTTCTGCTAAGATGTACGGAGATCTGAAGTAGATCGTTTGGTGGTATGGTATGAAAGCTGATATAGCCAGGTTTGTATATGAATGCCTCACCTACAACCGAGTTAAGGCTGATCATAGAAGGTCGGGTCGCATGTTGATGCCTTTAGAGATTCCATGTTGGAAATGGGAGAGTATTTCCATGGATTTTATTACTGGTTTGTCGAGATCTCCCTAAGGGAATGATTTTGTTTGGGTTATAGTGGATAGACTGACAAAGTGTGCTCATTTCGTGTCATTTAAGATTGATTAATCCATGAAGAAAATTGTACTTGAATGAGGTTATCAGGCTACATGGAGTGTCGATGAGTATTGTGTCAGATCAAGACTCCAAGTTTACATCTCGCTTTTGGAAAAGTTTACAGGAAGGGTTGGGTACCGATCTGAGGTATTCCACCGCTTATCATCTGCAGACTAATGGTCAGACAGAGAGAGTAATCCAAATTGTGGAGGATATGATCAGATGTTATATTTTGGACCATTGGGGAGCGTGGGATGAGCGACTCAGATTGATGGAGTTTGCTTATAATAACAGTTATCAAGAGAGCTTGCAGATGACCCCATTTGAGGCTTTGTATGGGAGACATTGCAGAACTCCTTTTGTTGGGCTGAAGTTGGTGAAAGACCATTGTTTGGGTCTAGAAGCATTGGAATAGATGAGTACTTCTGTGACGCATATTCGAGAGAAGCTTAGAATAGCTCATAAGCGTTATGAGAAGAATGCCAATCGGCGTAAGATTGATCTGGAATTTGTTGTTGGGAACATGGTGTTTCTCAAGGTTTCTCCGATGTCTGGTGTTAAGAGATTTGGAAAGTACCACAAGTTGGATCCTAGGTATGTGGGACCTTTTCAGGTTGTTGAATGCATTGGAGTGTCAGCTTATAAGCTAGATTTGCCCGCAAGTTTTTCAAAGGTGCACGATGTGTTTCACGTGAGCCAGTTGCCGAAATATGTGCATAGCGACCGGCAAGTTCTTGATTATGTGCCCCAGTTGGAGCTTAATATTTCCTATGTCGAGGTTCCTGTCCGCATTCTGGATGCTCAAGATCGGGTGTTGTGAAGGAAGACAATACTTATGGTTAAAGTTTTGTGGCGGAACCAAGACGTGGAGAGCGCGACTTGGGAGTTGTAGTCAGCTATGAGGGAGGATAATCCTCATCTGTTCTCCTAGTTTCTTTTGGTATATGTTTTTATTCTATAATCTTTAATTATTTTCCTTCTATAGTAGAATCTTTTGTGCATAAAGTTTCAGGACGAAACTTTCTTTTAAGGGGATTGGTTGTAACGCCCCTACATTTTTGATGTTTATTTAAAATCACTTTAGTGACGTATTTGACGTCGGGGCTTTATGTTGACGCGTAGTTGACGTGTACCATTGCTGGAGCGTGACTTTTGCTCATTTGGTATCCGAGGTTTTGGCTTAGAATATCAGTTTGGCTAATTTCTTGTGAGTTTTGATATTCCCTTGCGAGTCGGGGTTCGTTTTGGAACACGGCGAAATCTTTCTGGGATATTTGGTGTTTTGGCTTTCGGGGGAGTTTTTACCCGAGTTTGAATTGTCGAATCTTAAATTTGACTTTGTCGTTAGATTCGTAGCTTCGACATTTACTTTTGGTGTGAATTTCGTAGAAATCCAAGTAGATTCGAGTTTTTGTGTTATTTGGATGTTTCATTATTAACAATTATATGATATTATATAATTATATAATATGATATTATATTAGTCACTAACTAATATGATATTATATAGTTGTGATATTATAACATGATATTATATTATATAATGTGTCGAAAAGATAATATATTAAATATATTATATATAATATTATATGATAAAGATAAAGATTACTATTCACTATCTTCTTCCCGAGCCATCGGTCCGAGAACGCGGAAGAAAGAGGGAGGGTTTCGCTAGGCCTTCGGTCGTTGATTGTAGGAGCTCTGGTGCACGAAATCGTCGTCGAAGAGTAGATCTGGATAGCTCTCACCGAGATCTACGTTTGTGCGGTGAGTTTTCCCGTTTCGTGAAATTTTTGGTGTTAGGAATTTCGTTTTGACCCTCTTTCATCCTGAAAAGTTTCAGGAATGGTTGCTTAGGTGTTCTTGCGGCCAAATCCATGAAGAGGAGCGTTGTGTGGGCGGATTTCGACCAGATCGAGGCAAGTGGCGATTTCTTCCCCTTGCAAAGTTTTCTTTTCATATGTATGTTTCTTGTTGCTATCCTTTCCTCCTTAGTAATTTAGGAGTAGCGTCAGGTTCGGCCATTACCGATCTGCTGGATAGTAGAAGTTTTCCTGGCTAGGTTTAACCTAGTCGATCCTGTAGAAGATAGCTGAGTAAAGTTAGTTGATTATGGAATTAATCTTGTTAGGGTAATTTTGTCAGGTTTGACAATTAGCTTAAGTTAAATTGTTCTTATACGGCCGTTAGACTAAGTTAGAAATTAATCCTTGATGATAGTAGATTAGTTCGCCGAATTTGAGTCTTATACTTAAGTAATTTCATCGGACAGGTTAGGCATTGAGTGTATTCTTATCACTGAAAATCAGTTTGTAGCCTAAGTCCTGAAGCATTGAGTGTGTGGAATACACTCAGCGTGGTGTTGAGTGTATACACTTGGTGTTGAATGTTGTTAACTTGGCGTTGAGTGTATTGACTGATTAAGACTTGGCGTTGTGTGTTGTTAACTTGGTGTTGAGTGTGTTGATTGAATAAGTCTTGGCGTTGAGTGTATAGCCATGGCATTGAGTGATCAGTGAGGCTAAGTCAAAAGCATTGAGTGCGCTGAATGCACTCAACGCGGCGTTGAGTGAAGCTATTATGGCGTTGAGTGAAGGTATTTTCGCTGAGTAATCTGGTAAGCATTGAGTGTACTCGACGCGGTGTTGAGTGAAGGTGAATTCGTTGAGTTATCTGGATTGGCTTTGAGTGTGTTGAATGCACTCAACGCGCCATCGAGTGAACTCGACGCTTTTCTGTGAACTTAGGATTTTTTGCCGATTCATTGTGTATTACTAGTGGGCTGGTTCTGCTAAGTAAAAAATCATTCAGAGCCAGTTGTATTCGTCAAGTATACTCGACGAATCAGTACGGACTTGGTTTTCAGTGGCCGAATTGTATCTAATTTGTTGATTTGGCCTTACGTCAAATTCTGGGATTTATTCCTCCATTTATTATTGGAGAAGCCCAGTGTTTTGGTTATGGTTGTCTATGTTAGCAGTGTATAAAGGACCGCCAACTTGATGCCTTTATGGTGAATTATTGCCCGTGTGGGTTTGCCCGATGTGGGTATGTGACTGCTGGTATGTTGTGTAGGTTCCCACCACTGCAGGTGCCGATTTTTCCCCAGTTCTGGGTGTTTCAAGGTATAAGACCACCTTTCCTTGGGCTCTTGTGAAGTTTTTATTGTTGGTGTGTTTGGTAGGTTCCCACAACTGCAGGTGTTGGATGGTCGGTGTTTTCTTTTGTTCACCAAGTTATGGGAAAATTAATTCCTTACTAACAATTATTTCATTACATGTTTAGATCTTTATAGCATTTGGTGCAAGTTCCTTACTGTTGAGCTCGTAAGTTAGTTGTTTCTCACTATTCTTGAATTAGGGTTGGTAACCCTTTATTTCGTTGGTTTATTATTAACCTTTTGATCTTTGATCTTACTTGCATTTTCATGTTTGCTGAGGTGTTCTTTCTGTGAATGCCTCAGGTTTGGTGAAGTAGCCGGTTGAGAGGCTAAGGTTGGTTCTTGGCTGGTGTTCTACAGTTGTCTCTTCCTCACCGATTGTGAAGTAGTTGTTGTTTATTTTCCTTAGTTCAGACATACATTATTTTGGTGGGTTCATGTCAGGTTTTTGACGCCCACAAGATTGTTTAACGTTAAATACTTGCTAGAGGCTTAGTCTTTTTTGTATAACTTATTGTATTTACTTGCTCCATGGGAAGGTTTTATGGTAGGTTGCATGTTAGATATTTTAAATTATAAAAGTATAACTTCTATCACTTCATACATGTCATATTTTAAAACTAACATCATTATGTTTGGTGAACGTAAAAGCTATTTTCATACTTATATTAAATATAGAGTCATGTATACCATGAGTTGTCCTATATGGATTTTTTACTCATGTAGGATGTCAATTAATGTAAACAAGGTATTTTCCGCAACGTAAACCTATATTTTCAGTCGTGGACTAGTTGATCCACTGTGCTGAGGGATATGGTCGTCCAAAACTTAACTTAAAACAAGCTTTCTTCACATTATAATTTGGTATTTTCATAAATTGTGTTAGGATTGGAGTTTGCCTGAATGTCTGCAGTTATCCCCTGCACGGCGTGACATCATGCCGTGTGTTTACTCATACTTTGATATTCATTTAAATTCGGATAAAATACGGGTTGTGATACGGAAGGATCCAGGGCAGGGGGTATGTGGATAGACAACTCATCGCATCCCACCTTGGACCCTGGTTCAATCCCACACTCCCCCTACTCGTCGTCAAAGAGCTGATACTATGTTCTAGGCTTAAAAACAGATCAACAATATAAAAGAAAACCTAGAGGCGATATTGTATGAAAACATCTAATATACTTTTGCATTCGTCGTACATCTGAGCCAACATTGTTTATTATTGCAAATATAATTGAAAAATAAGGGGCAGGAAGGCGAGTGTTGGTAGTCCCATCTGGGGTCGCTACCACCTTCCTCGGTCTCTCCTCCCCGCCCTAGGTAGTTGTGAGAGTATGGATTCGTGTGAATGTCCTACAGCTCCTATTGCACCAAATGTAATTGATCTTCGTCTTGCTTGATGTGGATCCCAGGGAAGTCCATCCTGCCGCCAGCTTCTCCCCCAACTCGGCTAACAGTTGTGTGTAGTTGTTCTCCAGACAAAGGAGTCGATCCT
The DNA here is from genome assembly GCA_039583875.1 of Platanthera guangdongensis. Lineage (NCBI taxonomy): Eukaryota > Viridiplantae > Streptophyta > Magnoliopsida > Asparagales > Orchidaceae > Platanthera > Platanthera guangdongensis. The sequence goes on from CM077165.1 coordinate 12,728,729, forward strand.
CGGCAAAGTCTTGGTTCTCCTGAACCCGGTTGTAAATGTAACACCTCCCCTGTAATGACCATATAATATGGGTTCGGTCGGGACCCCACAACATATATACGCCACAACTTTAGAATTATAAAGTGATATAAAATAACAATGCATCTCAAAACTCAGAACACCAAAACAGCGGAAACCCACAACCACTAGAAGTTATCCACTATCACGGGAGTATAAAAACGTCCTTAAGGCCTTACAACATATAAGTGTCCAAAAACTAAAACCACAACAAACAGAGCAACGTGCTTTAGCACTCCTAGGCTACCTTAGCATGCAAGCCAGATTACAGTTCATGGAGCAAAGAATTCAACAAAACATAAGTAAATAAAAGATGGTCAGCTTTGTATAACCCAGTATTCGTCGAGTGGGACCGCCAAGCAGGAGAGGCAGGTAGGCAAGATAGGCGGGCAAGCGGGTCAGGGCTCACCCTCTCAACGCCATCTTCCATGGCTTTGAGTGAAGCCCGCCCTCTCAATGCCATCTTCCATGGCATTGAGTGAAGCTCGCCCTCTCAACACCATCTTCCATGGCGTTGAGTGAAGCCCGCCCTCTCACCGCCATCTTCCTTAGCATTGAGTGAATCCCTCCCTCTCACTACCATCTTCCTTAGCATTGAGTGAAGCTCGTCCTCTCAACACCATCTTCCATGGAGTTGAGTGAAGCTCGCCCTCTCAACTCCATCTTCCATGGCGTTGAGTGAGGTTCGCCCTCAACTCCATCTTATATGACGTTGAGTGAAGATCGCCCTATCGGCGCTTCCCAAACTTGGCCAGATTTCATAGTTTTCTGGTCCTTTTGACAGCAGGCTCGCTTCCTCCAGGGGGGCGGGCGAGCCACATGAGCCAGCACGGCCAGCCTATGCTCTCTTAGGCGGCCATCCAGCTCTCGTATGAGCAAGCTCACCTATATGTTCCGGACTGCCTCCGCGTGAGGGTCAAGAGAGTCGCAGGAGCTCGGCTCGCGCTCGCCTAAAGGAAGAGGCAAGTTGCGCGAGCCAGGCCGCATCCGCCTAGTTGATAGCGAACTGGTCCCAATTTCCTCCTATGAGTTGGGTACAGATATCATGTGGTTAACTTAATTAGGTCTGCCTTTAGCTCTTAAGAACGGTGGATTCGTGCTTTTGGCAGATCACTTTTGGCTGCGTATAATTGTTTAGAATAGCGGAGTTACGCTACTTGCAGGCCAGACTTTAAAAACTATAAATAGACCCAAGGGGGTACCTTAGAAGGCAAGCTTTCAAGCATTCCAATTCACTTCTCTCTCTGATCTTTTAGTGCTTTTGGAGGTGCCCTTAGCTCAGTACAGACTAAGGAGGGGAAGCGCTCTAAGATCTTCCGGGTGTGTGGTGGGACCTCCGTGCTGGAGCCTTGGATCGGTTCTGGTTCTAAGTCTTTGTTTGTTCAAGCTCGCTAGGGAGAAGTAAGTGTGCGGTCACACCTTCCCCAAGTGTTCGAAGTCCACAGAAGCTAAATTTCAGTTTCAACACACTTCATGATGCTTAGGCCTTTTTGGTCAGCGAGCTTGCTCCCTCTTGAAATCCTTGCTCTAAAAACATTTGTTGTAATATGGGTCAGCAAAGGTTGACCTCAACTATATAACCAACATATCTCCTCCTGACCGTCCCTAGCGGATCCCGGGGCACTCCATCACCCTGCAGGTTAGCACTTCGTATGCAAATGTATATATACATAGAGAGTAAAGAATAGGTTGGGATGTCATAAACATCAAACATGTTTTTAGTTTGAGCATTTAATAAAAAGGGAGCCTACAATGCAGCATGTATGCAAACCTGGGTTTCACCCAAGGCACCCTATAGCGCATGAAACTAATATATCATCATGCATCATCATCACATCACATCCCACGGGTACTTCCATTTTCCACTAATGGCATACAGGCCTCCACACGGAACTCTTGCATAGGCCCCACCTGCTCATAGGTCTTAAAACTCGGGCTTGCTTGCAAGCACTGACTTCTCACATCAGGATTCCGTCACACAAACAAATCGATGCTAAGAACCCTTGTCTGACCCCACCCGCTCATGGGCTTCATTTTTCGGGCTTGTCAAAAGCTTGGCGTTCTCGTCAGTTTTACAGAAGGGGACTTGTCTCGCCGGGACACACTCCATACGTGACTTGCACGTCACAGGCTAGCCAGCCGACCACAGAGACAAAGTTATGCCTTCTCCCATCAATCCACAAACATAGCCTTTCCCACCCTAATCCACCATTTATTCTTGCATGAAATAAAGGGGGGACAAACATCACAAAAGGCTTCTTGCTGCAAACGAATTTCTAGCAAAATCCTTAAGGCTCGTTATGCAACATCACCGAGTTGGACTAACAGTCGCGACTACGGCTTCACCCATAATGCCTAATCCACTAGCGGAGCGGATTTCTAATGCAACATAATGTTAGGGAAGGACACAATTGACCCGGTGGCTCCTCTTGAACCATGGCAACCCGAACCCCTCTCATTTGAGAGATCTAGTGCCTACATGCTTGAAAGTAAACAAGATGAAACGGATGTTATGTATGCATGATAATAACTGATAGGAGAAGTGTCGTTACCTTACAACTCTTCTTCCTCGCCATGGAGATCTCGATTTGCTCGGATGAAAATGTGCGCCTTCAAGTCCTCTCCACGGATCTGGCCTCGGTTCGACGAACGGAGGCTCGAAGCTTCGCTAATGGTGGAAAAAGTCCTTCTTCCTCCTCCAGAACCCTCTCTCTCAAATCCTAATTCCCATTCAAAAGAGAAGAATAAGGGAAAACAACCCTTCAGCCCTACTTAATCCTCTTGGATGGAGTGTCCTAGGCCATAAGATTACATCCCAAGAAGATCGGACGGACTAAACTCAGCCGTTACGAAACTGCTCTCGCATGCTACCACCGGGTTGTAGCTACCTACCGCACCGTGATAACTTCCCGAGTCATCGTTCATAAATAATGCAGCACTACCGTCGGCGGTAGCAATACCATTGCGCAGTAGCTCACTCAACGCTTCTGTCTCGACACATTCGGCTCAACGAATTGGGCTACTGCCGCGCAGTAATTAGCTAGTGTCGCACGCTACTACTCGATGCTACCACTCGACTCCTACCACTCAACGCCTTCCACTCGACGCCTTCCACTCAACGCCTTCCACTCAATAGCATAAGGCTACCACCGGGCGATAGCGAACTACCGCCGCGCGATAATGCCCAGAGCCTCAAATCTAAAAAAACTGGAGAGTTACAACTCCCCCCCCCCCCCACTTAAAAGACTTTCGACCTCAAAATTAAGCATGCATTCAAACAATAAATCATACCTGATGCAAAGAGATCCGAAAAGTCTTCTCCCATCACTTGCACATGCTCCTGGGAGAATTCATCTTACCCGCAATTATCCCATCACACTTTTACAAGCTTAACCTCTTTATTCTGCAACTATCAAACTTATGAATCCTCTATGCCGACTGGACGAACCTTCGTCCTGAAGTCCTCTTCTACCGGCACCGCCGTTGACTCAACCACAACACTCTTCTCCACTATGGATTTCCTTAAAACTAAAATATGGAAGACATCGTGTAATCCACTCAAATTTTGGGAGAATGCTAACCGATAGGATGCTTCTATAATGTGTTCCACAACTTCAAACTGTCCTAAAAACCTCGGACTCAGCTTCTTGAGTCGGAGAATCCACGAAAAACCTTTGAACAGTTTAATCTTTAGATACACCCAGTCGTATATCGTGAACTCCACGTTCCTATGGCATGCATTGAAAAACTTCGTCTGCCGATCCTGAGCAACCTTCATGCGCTCCTAAATTATTCGCACCAACTCACAAGCATCGGCCCCCACCTCTTTTCCCAAAAGTTTGGTGTCTCCCGCCTTTATCCATGACATCGTTGTTCGACACCGCCTTCCATACAAAGCCTCGCATGGCGTCATCTTGATATTCGCATGGAAAATATTATTTTAGGCAAAATCCACCATGAAAAGGGGATCTTCCCACCTCTTACCACAATCAAGGGTACATATTCTCAGCATATCCTCCAATGTGTGATTCGTCCTTTCAGCTTGACCATTGGTTTAAGGATGGAACGCCGTGAGATTTGTGCCCAGACTCTTCAGTACCAATCTTCAGTCCTTAGACGTGAAACGCCCATCACGATCACTAACAATACTCTTTGGAATTCCGTGCAACTGCACAATATTGCGAACATACAATTCTACCAGTTTCTCCATGCTGTTCTCCTTCCAATTCGGGATGAAGTGAGACACTTTGGTCAAGCGATCCATGATCACCCAATTTGCATCATTACCCTGCTACGACCGAGGCAAGCCATGAACAAAATGAATGTAGATGTCTTCAAATTTCCACTTAGGGATAGGAAGAGTCTTCAGAAACCCGTCTGGCTTCTTACACTCAGCCTTAACTAAGGCACAAGTTTGGCACTGACTCACATACAAAGATACATCCCGCTTCAATCGAGGCCAACAAAAGGATTTCTTCATATCCAAGTACATCTTTGTACTGCCCGGATGAATGGAGTGCTTTGTGACATGGGCCTCAAACATCAACTCCTCACAGAGTTTGTCGAACTGCGGTACTCATACCCTTCCATCCTTATTTAAGATTCCACCAACCATCTCCCAGATATTACCCTCGATTTTTTGAGCTTCCACCACTAATGGTTGGAACTCTGCATCCACACTAATCGCTTCCTGGATATGATCGGATAAGTCACTTTGCAACTTGATCCAGTTCAACCGTGCCATACTCGACTCGCCTCTTGCTATACATTCCATGTCGAGGGACTCAAAATCCTGCACCAACCGCTCATCATGAGCTTCAATCCAGTTCCCTTGTCCATAATATTTCCTACTCAAGGCATCGGCCATCACGTTGGCCTTGTTTGGCGTATATTGAATCGCCATGTTATAGTCCCCGAGGAACTCGACCCACCTGTGATGCCGGATGTTCAAATCTTTTTGATCTATAAGATACTTCAGGCTTTTGTGGTTTGTGAAGATCTCTACCTTTGAACCATACATGTATTGCTGCCACAACTTTAACGCAAAGATTACCGCCACCAACTCCAAGTCATGTGTACAGCCCGTATTCGTCGAGGGTGGGTCCTACCACAGCCAGGTCAGCAGAAGTCAAGGTCAATAAGTCAAGGCAGGAGTCAAAGTCAGCATTCAAGATCGCGGAAGGCCTGGGCGAGTATAAGCGAGCTCCCCTCGTATACTCGCCGGGTAGGCGACTAGGCGAGATACTCGCCCAGCCCGTGCGAGTTCCCCTGGAAGTCGTCTAGTTGCCAGGGGGTGGGGTATAAATATGACCCCCCCCCCCCTCCCCTTGCTTTTGCCTATAAATAGGACCCCAGGGGTACGAGGTGGAGCACTGGAAATCCTTGGCAGGATACTCGCACACTTCAGTTTCGGGATAATAGCTAAATCTTTGGATTCCTTTTTCTTAGAGAGCAAGTCGCGACCTTGCGATCTCGCCTAGCTTCCCTCGTACCCAGTTCGGCCATCCTTGGTTAAGAAGGGGTTGCTCCTTTTGAGCATCCGGGTACGTGGTGGGTCCTTCCAGCCGCAACGTCTGGGGTCCTGTTTGACCTGTCCCTTCTTTCTGGTCACCCTAGCCATCTGATCTTGCTTCTGAGCTGGTAACCTTAGGCGGCTTTGGTCTGAATTCCAAGGTTGGGATTTTTTCCTGGCTTCAACACTTGGTGCGGTGAGCGTGGATCGCAGCCAAGAAGGAAAGTTTGGAAGTTGAGAGAGATGGCCATAGGTGGTGAGCAAGGAGAGTTGGTCGGCAACTCGGCAGTAGGAGGAGACACCGCACGAGGTAGCGAGTTTGTAACAGTGGCCTCGTTTGAAGAGTTCGCGAGGAAGATCGAGCAAACCATTCTCACTGGTTTCGCTCAGCGCCTAGAGGTCACGGCGACTTCTCCGCGTCGCCTGACACCACTAGAAGAGGAAGCACCGCCGAGGCAAGCTGGAAAGGAGCCCGCTTGGGCAAGAGAAGAGCGACCAATGCAGTCGTGACTTTATTCGGGGAGCAGCCAGGGGGTCCGTTTTCGGGATCCAATGTCGCCGGCAAGGTTCAGAGATACTCGCCAATACAACAAGTACGACATCTCCAGCGAGGATGAAACTCGTCACCGCCAGGGAGGGAGGAGCCCCTTCTGTGATGAGATCCTCGCCGCTCCAGTTCCAGAAGGGTTCCGGGAACCCGTTCTTACTTACTACTCCGGCAGAGACGATCCTCTCAGACACCTCCAGTGGTTTGAGGACGTCGTCTCCATTCATAACATGTCTGATGCCTTCAAGTGCAGGTTCTTCTCCATCACCCTCAAGGGAAATGCTCGGGATTGGTTCCATCAACTACCGGCAGGGTCCTTGTACTACTTCTCAGATTTGCGTCGGGGCCTTATGGAAAGGTTCGCGACTTCGAAGAATAGGAAGAAGGAAGCGACATCCCTCTTTAAAATCGTCCAAGGGCAACACGAGAGTTTGGGGCAATACATCGACTGTTTTCAAGAGGAGATTTTGGAGGTGGAGGAGGTGGACAGTTTTACTTTGATGGTGGCCCTCAAGTTTGGGTTGAAGCAGGGACTCTTCAGTTTGGAGATGGGGTCCAATCCCCTGAGATCTTTTGAAGAAATGATAGAGAAGGCGAACACTTTTGTTCGAGGGGAGGAGAAGAATAAAGATTTCTTAGGAAGGCTAGATGGGGAGATAGTGATGGAGAGAAGGGGAGCAAGACCTTTGGGGTCAAAGTCGAGGAGAACGCCAGAAAGGAAGGAGGAGAGGAAAGAGGAAAGGAAGAAGGAAGATCCAAGGAGAGAAGAGAGAAGGAAGAAAGAAGAACCCAGGAGGTTTGAAGAAAGGAGGCAGTAGAGGCCTCGAAGAAAGGAAGAGAGAAGGCCGATGGAAGCTTGCGAAGGAGGAAGGGAGGAAAGGCGATTCCAGTATCCAGAGAATCGCCCCCAATGGCGACCAGCGAGGCAGCAGTATCAAGAGGAGAGGAGTGGAAATCGACAGGAGGGAGGTCGAGGAGGAGGAAGAAGGGAGACAATGGCCATCACTCGCCCAGACAACAAGCGACGTCGGAGAGTGCGGCAAGCGATGCGCCCGGATGCGGCGATTCCCCTTTACTGTGATATTCATCAGGTAGAGGGGCACGGGACCTTGGCTTGCCCCGAGTTTTGGGAAGCAAGGAGGAGGCTGGAGGCAGGAGTGGCAGAGAGAGAGCAACAAAGACAGGAGGCCCCGGTGGGGCAGGTGGCATTCCAAGCTCCAACAAGGAGGAGGCATGAGGATCGAGTCGATATGGGGACTCGTGGGGAAGTAATACATGGCCCAGGAAGTGGGCACGTAGGTGTGATCAATGGAGGGGCCGGGCTTGGAGCTTCCCGCAAGGGAAGTCTTCACCAAATCTATCGGAAAAACGTCGCTTCGACGTCGCAGACCCCGCCGCCATTGGAGGAGATCACCTTCTCAGAGGAAGATATGCTAGGGAATGAGAACCCCTTCCACGGCACCCTAGTGATCCATGCTGCCATCGAGGACTTCACCGTTGACCGAATCCTCGCGGATAATGGGAGTTTGGTGAATGTCATCTTCAAAAGAACTTTCGTCGGGCTTCAGGTAGAAGCATCTCGGGTCCAAGCTGCAGATAGACCGCTCTTCGGCTTTTTAGGAGAGAAGAAAGAGGTTGAGGGATCAGTGGAGCTGCTGGTCATGCACGGGGGGACGTCGATCTGATGCCGCTTTATCATCGTCGACACACCGAGTGGGTATAATGCCATCTTCGGGCGGCCTCTTATCAACTACTTTAGGGTCGTTCCGTCGTCGTACCACCAGTACCTGAAGTACTGCTGCGGAGATGTGTAGATCAGGATCAGGGGAGATCCCAAGGCTTCCGGGGAGTGCTACCTAAATGTCGTCAGCACCATCAGCTGGATGGGTGACGCAGAGAAGCTGGAGGAGTTGCTGGAGAAAGAAAAAGGGTTGTGTGTTGCTGAGGAGGTGGAGGAGATAGAGGTGATCTCTCGAGGGGGAGAGTCGGGACTGCTGAAGGTGGGAGGATCCTTGCCGCTTGGAGGGAAGATGGAGATGGTTGCTTGCCTGCAGGACAATGTTGATGTCTTTGCGTGGAGCGCCGCCGAGATGCCAGTGGTGGATGCCAATGTTACTTGTCATCACCTCAACCTGGATCCCGCGGCGGCTCCAGTTCGACAAAAGAAGAGGAAGAGCGCCGCCATACTAGCCGAGCCGATCAGGGAAGAGGTGGATAAGCTACTGAAGGCAGGGTTTGTCTCGGAGATCCAGTATCCAGGCTGGGTCTCCAATGTTTTAATGGTGAAAAAGCCTGGAGGGGGCTGGCGTTTATGTATTGACTTTTCAATGTTGAATAAAGCTTGCCCGAAGGATTGCTACCCCTTGCCTCAAATCGACGCGCTAGTTGATTCCGCCGTCGGGTTTCCTGTGATGAGTTTTCTTGATGCTTTTTCAGGATATCACCAGATCCAGATGCATCCCCCCAACTGTCGGGACGTCTCTTTTATAACCAGCGACGGCTGCTATAGCTACAATATGATGCCCTTAGGGCTCAAGAATGCAGGAGCCACTTACCAGAGGATGATGGATCAAATCTTCAAGGGGCAGAAGGGGCGGAACTTGGAGGTTTATGTGGATGACCTCGTCAAGAGTAAGAGTGTTGCGGAGCACATAACGGATCTGGTGGAGACCTTTGCCACCCTGAGGAAGTACAAGATGCGACTTAATCCGACCAAGTGCGTCTTCGGTGAAGGAAGAGGGAAGTTTCTAGGTCACCTCCTTACTCTCAGGGGGGTGGAACCTAATCCAGACAAGGTGAAGGCCATTCTGGAGATGGCGTCGCCAAAGGATCCTAAGGAAGTCCAAAGGCTGACTGGAAGGTTGGCAGGCCTCAGCCGTTTTTTGTCCAAGGCAGGGGAGAAGTTCTCTCCATTCTTCAAGACCCTTTGGGGAAATCAGAAGTTCGAGTGGACGGTGGAGTGCGAGGAGGCTTTCGGAAAGCTCAAGCAACAGTTAACCCAAGCTACTCTCCTCCAAGGGCCGCAGGGTAATGAAGATCTCTTCCTCTACCTAGGAGTCGGGGCGGAAGCAGTTAGTTCGGTGCTGGTTCGGGAGGAAGGCAAGAGGTAGCTTCCTATCTACTATGTTATTAGAGTGATGTGGCAGGCGGAGACGAGGTACCCTATTCTAGAGAAGCTGGTGTTCGCTTTGGTGGTTTCGGCTCGAAGGCTCCGCCCATATTTTCAAGCTCACTCCATCGGGGTCATCTCCGATCATCCTTTACGGAGTATCCTGGATGGAGTGGAGCACTCTGGCAGGCTGGCAAAGTGGGCGGTGGAGCTTAGCGAGTTCGATATTTCTTACTCTCCAAGGGTAGCAATCAAGGCGCAGGCGGTCGCGGATTTCCTTGCCGACTTCTCGGCCGAAGTGGAGGGAGAGGAAGGCTCTTCTAGCACGGTGTCTTGGAAGATGTTTGTGGACGGGGCTTCGGGCAGATATTCCGTGGGAGCCAGAGTCGTGCTCGTAAGCCCTCAGGGAACCAGGATCGAGCAAGCGGTTGAGATTCTCTTCCCAGTTACCAACAATCAGGCAGAGTACGAAGCCATGGTGGCTGGCTTGCGTCTCGCCAAGGAGTTGGGGATTCAAGATATCAGGGCCTTCATCGACTCGATGGTGGTCGCGTCCCAGATCCGAGGTGAGTTCGAGGTGAATGATCCGATTTTACAGCGGTATCTGATCAAGGTGAAAGGTCTGATCGGGGGATTTCAATCTTTTTTTATCGAGCACGTACCCCGAGAGGAGAATTCAGAAGCTGACTATCTTGCCAAATACGGTCCCCGGGCTGGGGGGATCGTGACTAAACTTTTCCGACCATCCATCGAGGAAGGGAGATGATGAAAATCAAGTAGAGGGCATCTTGGAGGGATCCGTTCATCTCTTTCCTATCAACGGGTCAGATACCTGCCAGCGAAGGAGACAAGAGGAAGTTTCGCTACAAAGCCGCCTACTATTTGCTTCAAGAAGGGGAACTCTACCGCAAAACAATCTCAGGTCCTCTGGCTCGGTGCCTGTTAGAGATTGAAATACCTCGTGTCCTGGAAGAGATTCACTCAGGAGAGTGCGGCAGTCACTCGGGAACTCAGACCCTTGAACAAAGGATTCTAAGGCATGGGTACTTCTAGCCCACCATTAGGAAGGATGCAGACACCTTCTCCAAAACGTGCCTCCAGTGCCAGCTCTTCGCGTCTCTTCAACTACAACCAGCTCAACACCTTCGCTCGATCACTGCTCCATGGCCCTTTGCCATCTGGGGGATGGACTTGATCGGCCCTTTTACTCAGGCCAGCAGACAGAGGAAGTTCGTGCTAGTTATGATCGACTACTTCTCCAAGTGGATCGAGGCAAAGGCCTTAGCCAAGACCACGTCGCAGATCGTGAAGAACTTCATTTGGGGGGAAATTGCATACAGGTTCGGGATTCCTCTGGCCATCGTCACCGACAACGGGTCGCAGTTCGCCAGTTTAGAGTTAGAGGACTTCTTCAAGTAGCTAGGGACGGATCTTCGATTCGCCTCTGTGCATCATCCTCGTAGCAACGGACAGGTGGAAGCCGCCAACAAGTTGATTATCAACCTTCTGAAGAAGAAAGTCACAAACTTGAAAGGCAACTGGGCGAAGCAGCTCCTCTTGGTTCTTTGGGCTTTGAGGACAACTCCAAACTCGGCCACGGGGGAAACTCCTTTCAAGTTATCCCACGGATCTGAGGCACTCATCCCAGTGGAATTCGAGGTTCGGAGCCCGAGAGTTATAGCAGCTGGAGATGGTGGAGAAGAATGGCGCTTGGAGAATGAGGACGCCCAAAGAATCTCACTGGATTTCGTAGAAGAGCTTCGTGACCTAGCCTTCATCCGCCAAGAGGAGATCAAGCGGCGCATGGCGAAGCACTTCGACAAAAATGTCCGCCTAAAGCATTTTCTCGCCGGAGATCTGGTTATAAAGAAGGTAGATGCCGCAGGAAGGGGAGCAACAGTGGGCAAGCTGCATCCAAATTGGGAAGGTCCCTTCATTGTCCAGGAAGCCTTGGCCACCGGTGGCTATTATCTCCAGGATCAGGTTGGAGAGCAGCCGGGAAGTACTTGGAACGGGGATGACCTGAAGAGGTTCTATCCTTAGCGACCAATGACGTATTTTATTTATATACTTTTACATATATGCAATGGCAGCTATTCTTCTTCTGTTCATCTTGTTTTTTATTGCAAGCTTCCTGGAAACTCAAGGTTTTACTTCAAGATCGATCCGAGAAGCTGGCAGTCAACTCGTTCCCCCTGGATAGCCCAGTTCAGACGATGGGACGATGCCTCGGGATATAAGCATCCTTGTAAGTCCGGACCCCTGCATTGACGGCCGAGATCATCTCCCCCCTTGCATGTCGGTCTAGCTACCCCTGACTGCATCTCTCCTCCGATTGGAGGAACTAGCGAGAACAGGTCTGGACCCCAATGTTGGGTATTGTATCCACAATTACCTGGATTTGAGGAAGCCACCTGTCAAGCTAAGATGAATTCACAATGTATTTGATGAAACATCTTAAGTTGTGCTTGCAGCTCTTCCACGCTAAGTGCACACCAATGTCAGGGTGCAGTAGGTCAATATACACGGGTCTGTACGACATAATCCCTCGTTGAGCAGATCAGTGTGTTGGCCTACGTGTACTCTCTCTATTGGAGTGCACTTACTTTCAAGTACAGGGCCATGTTTATGCAAGAGAAGACAAGGAGCAAGGATGGGTCAAGGAGCAGCTCTTGAGTGGAATGACGAAAATTCGTCTAAGTGAAAGTCGACGAGAATCACCAAGTGATTCTCGCCGATTCGGCGAGAATCACTAGTGATTCTCGCCGAATCGTCGAGAATCATTAGTGATTCTCGCCGACTCCTTCCGGCTACCCCAAAACCGTGCCAAGTAAGATTCGGCGAGAATCACTAATGATTCTTGCCGAACCCGTCGCTGAGCAGGTCATTAATACCAAGGGAAAATCGTTGAGAATCAACAAGTGATCCGTCGAGAATCACCAGTGATTCTCGACGAATCGTCGAGAATCGTTAACTGATTCTCGCCGATTCGTCGAGAATCACCAATGATTCTCGACGAATTTTACTTGGCGTTTTCTCGGGATGTTGCTGGACCGGATTCTGCCGCTGGACTATTTTGAACCGGATTTCGGGATTCTACTGGTGGGTCCCACAACGGTCAAATTAGTAGTATCTACAGTATATATACGGGTATTTTGAACTGTAGATATATAGAGAAAAGAAACACGCGAGCAAAAAAAAAACCGTAAGTCGCCGCTTCCGCTCCGCTCCGCCGCCGCCGCTCGCGTCAAGTGGTCGCCGCTGTTGATCGCGTTTCTTCCCGATCTCCGGCGATAGAAGCTTAGCCAAGCTTAGAGTCTCACGCGTCTATCCGGAGATCTCTTGTCTCTCGATTTGTAGATCGGGAAAGTGTTCCCCATCTGAATCGATCGAGACGACCGATCCTCGAGTGACCGGTGGTAGACCTAGCTAGCTTCGCTACGAAGTTTGGATCTCAAAGTACTGCTGCCGCGCACCTTCGTTGTCGCCGATCCCGAACCAAGCCGCCGCTCGGATTGCCGCCGCCGGTTCCGGGGAGATCCTCTCCAAGAGAGACCTAGGTTGTAGGCTCTTCGTTGACTTCACGAACACGTCGTCGAACGAAGAGGAACACCGAAGCCTCCAAACGAAGTTTGTATCTCGTGTACATTCTATTTTACTTTTGTCGTAAAGGAACGATTGTTCCGTATTGTAAGGGTTGGGTGCAACCCGTTTTGTGGGAGTGTTGACTCTCACGTGTGGAAGGGTTCCTTCCGATAGTGCAGGGATTGGATTTCAGTCCTGTTGGAGAAGAGATCGAGTCATCCCTTGTTGGGAGATAGGTCGAAGGGGGAAAGTGGATGTACCCAAGTCGGGGAACCACTATAAATTGCCTGTGTATTCTGTGTGCTGTGCTTTTTATTTTTATTATGCAGGTACATTCGTAAATTCCGCAAAAGCGCTACACGTCACCTATTCCCCCCCCCCCCATAAGTGCACATAGTTGACACTAGGTGGACTTTCAAGTGGTATCAGAGGGAGGTTGCTCATCAAAAAGGTTAACACCTTGAGTAGAATCTTGCCACCAGTGTCAGAGGCATGGAGCTGGATTATGAGATACCGCCACTCAAACTCCCCGCATGCACAAAGGATTATTATCCCATCTGGAGGATGAGAGTGTCATTTCACCTTGATGCAATCGATCCTCGAGCATCCTTCATCCTGGAAGAGGGTCCGTTCATTCCCATGAAGACCTCCAACTCTGGGATCCAAGTGCCCATGTGCATTGCTGAGATGTCAGATACGGAACTGTCCCTATTTAACTTGGACGAGAGGATTCGTCAAATTATCTTGGATATCTGGTCTGGAGGTTCTCGCTCTAGATTAGCAAAATGTAGGACGGCTAAATCCATATGGGTGATGATATCAGAGTGGATGGGGGAGTCAGAGAAAGCTGGAATATGCTGTCAACCTGAGGAGGAAGCCTATGTAGGGGTCCTCACCTCTGAAGATGAAGGCAAGCATCACTCGGACAGCATCAGAGCTCCAGTGTCCGTGTCAGAGACTGATGAGGCCAGTGAGGAAAGCAGCTCTAATGAGGATGAAACAATGGTCACTGGCTCTAATGACAATAACACAGATGAGCAGGTAACATCTTCATCCTACCCCATATCTTTTGAACTTTCTGAAGACAGAAACTGCTCCCCTCCAGAAAATTCTGATTCCCTGAAGAGAGCCCTTCAGGAAAGCAACCTACTTACTGAGGAGCAAGCTCAAGAGATTGCTTGACTGAAGATCTTGTTGGTTCTCCAATTGGCATCCAACAAGGTCAAGGACTCTAAGATCTCAGCTCTAGAGAGTAGTCTAGAAAATGAGAAAAGAATAGTATCAAACTTTTCCAAGGTTGATGCTATAAAAAGAAAGCAAGAAAACGGGTGGATCTCCCGGATTATTAATTCGTGGAGAAATGGGGAAACGGTATTCCGACCCCCCACTCCAAGCAGGAAGGCAACTCATCATGCCTTCAGGTATGACCACAGGAATAGTCGTGGTCACTGCAAGGGTGATCTGTCCCCATGTGGAGACACCCGTAGTGCAAGGGCCGTCGTGGCCACCCATGAGAGAATACCTAAGGCTCCTTCTGAGCCCTTTGTATTCACTGCCACTGCCTCAACTCGGTGCGAATCTGCATTTCCTAGCTCACAGAACATTTCTCACCACCCGAGGACACAGGATAGGGAGGTTAGAAGTCATGGTGTAAGTTTTCATGGGGCCTCTGAAAGGGGGATGCCTGAAAGGAGGGCACCACCTTCCCGGCCTCATGACGCTCACAACATGCATTCCTTCCACCCTTCCACGTGTCACGATGGAAGAGGAAATTATGTGAGGCAATCATGCTCTATCCCGTTTAGTCCTAAGATCGTGACTACCTCAGTCACTAGATCAGGTAGGAAACGGCGATACAGCATTCACCCATGTTGGTGCTGCGGTAAAGTGGGACACTTTGCCATCGACTGTTGGCACAACCCCTCTGTGCCAAGGGCAGGGGCTCATCCACACTCACGGAACAGAGGTAGTCTTCCTGACAGGTTTTCTGGAGGAAGGCAGTTGCGTGCTTATGCTAACAGGAACCTAGGACCCAATATGATTTGGGTTCCTAAGGTAAAGTAATTCTTTCTTGCAGGGTAGTCTAGGTTCCCATGAATATGATGGGAACTAGACAGTAGGTGGCTCAAGACTAAATTGGAACAAGCGTCTGCAATAACAGATGTGATATCTATTTGAGCATACTCACATTGAGCCTCTAATATGTTCTACCTGTGGGACTAAAACGATGACTCTCAAAATCCCAGGTACTCATGATCAGTTCCAAGACTTGAGTCGTTTTCAATTGACAATTACATATATATATATATATATATATAATATATATATATATATATATATATATATATATATATATATATATATATATATATCTTTATATATAGATATATCTTTGTATATACGTGTATGTATGCACATCCAAGGATGGGTTTACTCGATACATGCAAACCTTTTTACATCAATAAAGAGTTATCAAAGCAATGTCATTGTGAATCTCGACAACTCACAATTGACATCAAAAAGTTTTTGGAAAAGACTCGTTCAAACCCAAATAGATTGGCTTTAAAATATATCTGTATTTATCGTCTTTTTATTGACTTGACATCAGACGAATACGAAAATGTTGCAATACTTCTTAACGTGAAAATTCCTAGTCAAGAAATCTTTCAATTTCGACTTAGACAAATCCCGCCGACTTTTTATAGACTTGGAATCTCGCCGACCTTTCAACTTCATTACGGATCCCGCCGAAGGAGCAAGCTACACGAATCCCGCCGCACTTCGCAGGAAATATCCCGCAAGAGCTCTTCCGCCGCTTCTTCCCTTACCCGCCGACTCGCCGAAACCCGCAGGAAGCTTGTCGAATCATCGTCTCGCAAGAGTTCTTCCGCCGAATCTTCCCTTATCCGCCGACTCGCCGAAACCCGCAGGAAGCTCGATCATCTTCTCGCAAGATACTCGTCGGATCCCGCACCGTCCTCGCTGTTTCCCGCAAGGTCTACACCGAAGGTCTTCCCAAAGGACGCTCAAGGAAGATCTCTCGCAGGAAGCCCACCAACTCATTTCTGTCTAAGCCTTTAGGTAACCTCTTCCTCACCCATACTTGGACGTTATCACTTGTGACGCATTCCTTTTGATTGATCATTATAGCTTAGAGTAGGGATTCTCTCTCTAGATCTGCAATGGCCCCGAGGACAACTGCTGGGTTGGTCACTGGTTGCGAGCTTGTTCGGACTGGGTTCTCTCACGCCTCGGACGAATTCCGCAACATCATTCTGATGCTGGAAGAGGCTGGGCTAACATTCGTCCTGGAGCACCCTTGCAAAATCCTGGACAAAGAGGTGCTGGAGTTCTTCGCTACCGCAAGACTCCGAAATGGCGACTCCCTAATCAAAAGCAAGGTGGCTGGGGCAAAGGTCAAGATGTCTGCCAGCAAGCTGACCCGCTTTCTGCAGCTTTCTGTAGCTTTCTAGCTCGGAGCATGAGGACTATCTGGAGGACGATGACAAAAACAGAACTCTCTTATTCTGCGGTCTCCCATGAGTAATTCGGTCAATAAAGAGAAAGGATATGAATGAAGAAGGGAAGCTCCTGTCTGACATTATTGGAAAGGTGCTCATCTGCAAGTCGGGCTCTCACGACCATATCTCAGCGGATATGTTCAAGATCCTGATAGATGTCGTCTGCCGTAAAAAGTTCAACTGGGGGGAGTTGTTGTTCTAGAAGATCAAGGACACCTTGGGCTCTCCGAGTTTCGGCCGCATCATAAGTCTATATCTAAACCAGCTAAATGGAGACAAATTTGACATGAGTAAAGGTGTCCCTATCCACTACTTGAAGAAGATGGACTCAAGTGTGTTTGATCGATGGGAGAGGCGTATTGGGCAGACTGCAGTGGAAGAGCAACAGGGAGTATCTTCAGCAGTCACCCCCAGTGACATTCCTGATACCTTGCCTGCAGGAATCGAGGGGGAGCCTCTACCCCCTCATACGGATGTAGTATCTGAAATCTCCCAGGTGGCCAGGGATGCTGTGGCCGAAATTCGAGAAGAAAGTGACACTGTACTGGAGACTGCTGACAAAGAATTGGAAGAGGCTGCTGATGAAGATGAGTTCATGGATGATGACGAAGAGGATGAAGGGCATGAGGGGCATGAAGTATTGCAGGCTCCGGATCCTGTTGAACCTCCATCTGACAAGCCTGCACCAGTGGAGGGGGAGTCAGATAGATCTACAGAGGCCGCCAGCATTCCTCCATTAGAGACTGTGCTTGTATCCAGCTCTACAGATGCGTCTGCTGAAGGGCAAGGCCCACAAGTGCCTCTGGTTATTCCGTTACGAGATGAGCTAGCCACTCACACTGTCAATATCATTCAGGGCATTGTGAATGAACTTAAAGCCTCCTTTGATGAAGCTCAGAATAAACTGCTGAAAAGGATTAAGACATCTGAAACTCTCATGCTCAAGAATATGGTGGAAATCAACCATAAACTGGACGTGATGGAGAAGAAATTTGAAGAGAAGTATACCGCGGCCGGCGAAGCTGTCACACTTCTTATGGCCGGATTGAAGAAGAACACCGACACTCTTG
Organism: Platanthera guangdongensis; assembly: GCA_039583875.1. Classification (NCBI taxonomy): domain Eukaryota; kingdom Viridiplantae; phylum Streptophyta; class Magnoliopsida; order Asparagales; family Orchidaceae; genus Platanthera; species Platanthera guangdongensis. Next base: position 12,746,130 of record CM077165.1, read on the forward strand.
CCGTCGTCAATCAGAATGCACATGTTGTAGCCAACAACATTCAAAAGTTTGACGGTAATATGGTAACTCTTAACGCCAATCAGCAAGCCTTAGTCAATGAATTCTCCCGGACCACCAAGCATATTGATGACTCCCTGCACTCCTATGCAAACTGCATCGCTGTCGAAGCCAAAAAGGGGGAGAAAGAGTATATAGCTAAGATGGCCGAGCTTCAAGAAATCATGATCACAAACTTCGAACAATCAAACAAATACGTTTATGACAGCTGCTGGTGGATGCTCCACCAGGCGTTAGGCATCGCCTTGCCTGGAAAGCCTGCGGATATTCATGCTCCTGAAACTTCTACGGCCGCTGAGGGAGTGAGTGCTGCTGAGGGAATAAGTGCAAGTGCTGCAGATGTTTCCATAAGTGAAGCTGATGCTAGGGCTCTCTCCAAAGCTAAACTGAGGAGCATGTTTGACCAAGAGGCCCTAGCAAAAGCCAGGGCCAAGAGAAAAGCTCAGGAAGGGACCTCCAAGGAGACACTAGCTGAGAAGAGAATCAGAATGAGTGAGGAGGAAGTTCGAAACGAAAAGTGGAGTCCAGTTTCAAAGAACATCATCTTGGACACCTTCTGGCTACGAGAACAGGGAGAACTCAATCGGAACGAAGTTTACAGCCAGTTTGAGTGGGAAAGGCACAAGACGTATGAAGCGAAACGAAACATCTTCTTCAGAAACAACACGGATGCAGATAAAGTTCCTCCTCCCAGATACTATCTGAAGCCTAAAGAGTACATGGAGAGACAAAGGAAGAAGTTTTTGGCGCAGAAACTCAAAGATGACTTAGCTAAGGAAAGATAGTCAACAACTTGTAGCTTGTCATTCTCTCCTAAAAACATTTAATGATTATTGTTATGATATGAACAATTCTGAGATTATATATATATATATACATTCGTATTTGAATTTGTGAATGACTCAAGTCCTGATCTGGTTGCATATATTCTCTTGTGCTGCATGTTTAATTTCTGAATGCTATGTTTATTATTTGATAGGTGTTATTCATCTTAGCTAGTAGGGTTTTGGCTTCGTCAAATAGGGGGAGATTGTTGGGTATTGTATCCACAATTACCTGGATTTGAGGAAGTCACCTGTCAAGCTAAGATGAATTCACAATGTATTTGATGAAACATCTTAAGTTGTGCTTGCAGCTCTTCCACGCTAAGTGCACACCAATGTCAGGGTGCAGTAGGTCAATATACACGGGTCTGCACGACGTAATCCCTCGTTGAGCAGATCAGTGTGTTGGCCTACGTGTACTCTCTCTATTGGAGTGCACTTACTTTCAAGTACAGGGCCATGTTTATGCAAGAGAAGACAAGGAGTAAGGATGGATCAAGGAGCAGCTCTTGAGTGGAATGACGAAAATTCGTCTAAGTGAAAGTCGACGAGAATCACCAAGTGATTCTCGCCGATTCGGCGAGAATCACTAGTGATTCTCGCCGAATCGTCGAGAATCATTAGTGATTCTCGCCGACTCCTTCCGGCTACCCCAAAACCGTGCCAAGTAAGATTCGGCGAGAAACACTAATGATTCTCGCCGAACCCGTCGCTGAGCAGGTCATTAATACCAAGGGAAAATCGTTGAGAATCAACAAGTGATCCGTCGAGAATCACCAGTGATTCTCGACGAATCGTCGAGAATCGTTAACTGATTCTCGCCGATTCGTCGAGAATCACCAATGATTCTCGACGAATTTTACTTGGTGTTTTCTCGGGATGTTGCAAGACCGGATTCTGCCGCTGGACTATTTTGAACCGGATTTCGGGATTCTACTGGTGGGTCCCACAACGGTCAAATTAGTAGTATCTACAGTATATATACGGGTATTTTGAACTGTAGATATATAGAGAAAAGAAACACGCGAGCAAAAAAAAACCCCTAAGTCGCCGCTTCCGCTCCGCTCCGCCGCCGCCGCTCGCGTCAAGTGGTCGCCGTTGTTGATCGCGTTTCTCTCGATCTCCGGCGACAGAAGCTTAGCCAAGCTTAAAGTCTCACGTGTCTATCCAGAGATCTCTTGTCTCTCGATTTGTAGATCGGGAAAGTGTTCCCCATCCGAATCGATCGAGACGACCGATCCTCGAGTGACCGGTGGTAGACCTAGCTAGCTTCGCTACGAAGTTTGGATCTCAAAGTACTGCTGCCGCGCACCTTCGTTGCCGCCGATCCCGAACCAAGCCGCCGCTCGGATTGCCGCTGCCGGTTCCGGGGAGATCCTCTCCAAGAGAGACCTAGGTTGTAGGCTCTTCGTTGACTTCACGAACACGTCGTCGAACGAAGAGGAACACCGAAGTCTCCAAACGAAGTTTGTATCTCGTGTACATTCTATTTTACTTTTGTCGTAAAGGAACGATTGTTCCGTATTGTAAGGGTTGGGTGCAACCCGTTTTGTGGGAGTGTTGACTCTCACGTGTGGAAGGGTTCCTTCCGATAGTGCAGGGATTGGATTTCAATCCTGTTGGAGAAGAGACCGAGTCGTCCCTTGTTGGGAGATAGGTCGAAGGGGGAAAGTGGATGTACCCAAGTCGGGGAACCACTATAAATTGCATGTGTATTCTGTGTGCTGTGCTTTTTATTTTTATTGTGCAGGTACATTCGTAAATTCCGCAAAAACGCTACACGTCACCTATCCCCCCCCCCCCCCCATAGGTGCACATAGTTGACACTAGGTGGACTTTCACCCAACCTCTCGGATTTGAGGAAGGATCAACCTGGCCAGGCTTTCCCTCCAGTAGCCAGGGAGCCATAATAGGCCCAAGGGAATATGTTAGTCGCGAGTGAGACCTGGAGGACCCTCGGAGAGACATAACCCCTCACTCTTGCATTTGCGCTTATGGCCAGTTGGCAGAGCTGAGAGCGATTGCAGCGGTTGGACTGGGAAACGTGCCTTTAACCTGTTTATCGTGGATAGCCTAGTTCGGACGATGGGAAGATACCTCGGGATATAAGCGCCCTTGTAAGACCGGACCCCTGCATTGACGGCCGAGATCAGCTCCCCCCTTACATGTCGGCCTAGCTACCCCCTATTGCATCTCTCCTCCGACTGGAGGAACTATCAGAAACATGGTTGGACGCCAACCTCCCAACTCGACATCGACAAGATCGTCATTCGATTTTTGTTTTCTTCTTCCTCAAATATATTGATGCGCTTAATCCATCTTCAAACTCCTGAAGTAGTAGGAAAAACAACGTTCAAGTCCTCGAGTGGTAGGTCCTCGTAAGTCCAAGTCCCTACACGAGCTCCTCTCCTGCATATTGTCCACAGACCTCCTTGAGTGAGATCGAGTTCCTCGCTGGAGTGATGTCATAGTCCGAGATCTCTCTACGAGCTCCTCTCCTGCAGACCGACTACTTGCCTCCCCGAGTCGACCTACACCACTCCAGTTGAGCAAGGCTCCTGAGAGCTGTCGACTCCAACAACATTCAAGTCCTCGAGTGGTAGGTCCCCGTAAGTCCAAGTCCCTGCACGAGCTCCTCTCCTGCATATTGGCCGCAGACCTCCTCGAGTGAGATCGAGTTCCTCTCTAGAGTGATGTCGTAGTCTGAGATCTCTGTATGAGCTCCTCTCCTGCAGACCGACTACTTGCCTCCCAGAGTCGACCTACACCACTCCAGTTGAGCAAGGCTCCTGAGAGCTGTCGACTCCAAGAATGTTCAAGTCCTCGAGTGGTAGGTCCCCGTAAGTCCAAGTCCCTGCACGAGCTCCTCTCTTGCATATTGGCCGCAGACCTCCTCGAGTGAGATCGAGTTCCTCGTTGGAGTGATGTCGTAGTCCGAGATATCTGTACGAGCTACTCTCCTGCAGACCGACTACTTGCCTCCCGGAGTCGACCTACACCACTCCAGTTGAGCAATGCTCCTGAGAGCTGTCAACTCCAACAACGTTCAAGTCCTCGAGTGGTAGGTCCCCATAAGTCCAAGTCCCTGCACGAGCTCCTCTCCTGCATATTGGCCACAGACCTCCTCGAGTGAGATCGAGTTCCTCGCTGGAGTGATGTCGTAGTCTGAGATCTCTATACGAGCTCCTCTCCTGCAGACCGACTACTTGCCTCCCCGAGTCGACCTACACCACTCCAGTTGAGCAAGGCTCCTAAGAGCTGTCGACTCCAACAATATTCAAGTCCTCGAGTGGTAGCTCCCCGTAAGTCCAAGTCCCTGCACGAGCTCCTCTCCTGCATATTGGCCGCAGACCTCTTCGAGTGAGATCGAGTTCCTCGCTAGAGTGATGTCGTAGTCCGAGATCTCTGTACGAGCTCCTCTCCTACAAACCGACTACTTGCCTCCTCGAGTCGACCTACACCACTCCAGTTGAGCAAGGATCCTGAGAGCTGTCGACTCCAACAACGTTCAAGTCCTCGAGTGGTAGGTCCCCGTAAGTCCAAGTCCCTGCTTGAGCTCCTCTCCTGCATACTGGCCACAGACCTCCTCGAGTGAGATCGAGATCCTCGCTGGAGTGATGTCGTAGTCCGAGATCTCTATACGAGCTCCTCTCCTGCAGACCGACTACTTGCCTCCCCGAGTCGACCTACACTACTCCAGTTGAGCAAGGCTCCTGAGAGCTGTTGACTCCAACAACGTTCAAGTCCTCGAGTGGTAGGTCTCGTAAGTCCAAGTCCCTGCACGAGATCCTCTCCTGTATATTGGCCGCAGACCTCCTCGAGTGAGATCGAATTCCTCACTGGAGTGATGCCGTAGTCCGAGATCTCTGTACGAGCTCCTCTCCTGCAGACCGACTACTTGCCTCCCCGAGTCGACCTACACCACTCCAGTTGAGCAAGGATGCTGAGAGCTGTCGACTCCAACAACGTTCAAGTCCTCGAGTGGTAGGTCCCTGTAAGTCCAAGTCCCTGCACGAGCTCCTCTCCTGCATATTGGTCGCAGACCTCCTCGAGTGAGATCGAGTTCCTCACTGGAGTGATGTCGTAGTCCAAGATCTCTGTACGAGCTCCTCTCCTGCAGACCAACTACTTTCCTCCCCGAGTCGACCTACACCACTCCAGTTGAGCAAGGCTCCTGAGAGCTGTCGACTCCAACAACGTTCAAGTCCTCGAGTGGTAGGTCCCCGTAAGTCCAAGTCCCTGCACGATCTCCTCTCCTGCATATTGGCCGCAGACCTCCTCGAGTGAGATCGAGTTCCTCGCTGGAGTGATGGCGTAGTCCGAGACCTTTGTACGAGCTCCTCTCCTACAGCCCAGCTACTAGCCTCCCCGAGTCGACCTACACCACTTCAGTCGAGCAAGGCTCCTGAGAGCTGTCGACTCCAACAATACTCAAGTTCTCGAGTGACAGGTCCTATTAAGTCCAAATCATTGCACGAGGCCCTCCCTTGCGTATTGGTCAACGACCTTCTCGAGTTAGACCAAGCTTCTCGGGGTATGATGCGAGCAGCATTGGCCGAGTATGCACTCAGGCATCGACAAATATGCGAGTATGACACAGCATAGAGCGAGTATGGTATGTCAAGTAGCTACGGGCGAGTGCCGGGGTGCGAGTTATGAAGAACAACTACGGTCGTGCGAGTAGCAACTACGCGATCAGCAACAATATCGATGTGCGAGTAAACGTCGCGAACACTCGTTCTTCCCGAGCCTATGAGCCTAGCGAGTATCATCAATCAACCACCATGCGAGAAAGAAAAAGGGCGACAATGTGGTAATTCAAACTTGTATTAATATGTCAAAAAATTTACAAGTGTTGGTAACAAAAATTCTCTAATGGCTATCATACGAGTATGAGGAATATTCGCGAGCAACTAGGACTCATCGTCGCCAGTATCAGGCCGATATTCCTCATCTCCAATGTCGGCGTCTTCTTCCTCGCCGCTTTCATCGCTTTCCTCCTCGCCGCTGCCACTGCCGCTGCTGCTGTCACTGCTGCCGCAACTGCCAGAGCCCGACGATGGTGAAGGGAGGCGATCTGGCGAGATCGTCTTGGCGAGTAACTCAAGGATGAGTTCGTCGACTGTGAACTCCTTCTCCCCCTCGTTAAGCTTCTCGCTAATCCTCAGCCTCGTGAGGACCACGTTGCTGGCCGCGCGGGCTATCTCGCGGCGGACCGACAACCTCTCCTCCCACAGGATGCGAGATCGCTTGATGGCATAATGAGGATCGTCCTTCGGGCGCGGCTGAGGAGTAGAGGAACTCGTGTCGGCTTCCAAAATGATTAGGCGAGATTCCATCTCGACCGCGTTAATCTGGGCTGCCTCCAAATCAGCCTGAGCCTTGGCGAGTTCCGCCTCATACTCGGAGAGTTTTTTGGCGGTTTCCATCTCGGCAGCCTGCGACAAATAATGGAGTCAGCCAAAGAAGCACACATGGCGACATTGACATCGCGCGTAGAGGCGATTTACCTCATAATCTCGCCAGTGAGTAGCCTCCATGCCGAGATCGATCGTCTTCTTACTGACGATCTTCAAGGCCTTCATCCTCTCCAGCATCCTCCTCGCCGCAAAGTGATTTAATTCGACGGCTCGTGCGAGCGAGCAAGCCACCTGCTGGGCGAGTTCCTCCTCGCTGAGATCCAGTATGGACTCGGCGTCGCCTCGCCCATACATCGCGAGGAGGACTGCGAAGGCCTCCCCCTTATCCTCCCCTTCCTCCGCCCATGAGCGGAGATTGGTGCTCAGCGTCACCAGATGCTCGTCTGGCGCCCAGGTCACCAGCGGGCGACCATAGGCGTCCACCGCTTCCCGCCCTAAGTTGAAATTGGGGTGAAAGTGGGGAAGCCGAGCATGGAGCGGCGAGTCCTGGTCGTCGAGATGTGGCGACAATACTTTCTGCTTCTTGGTCGCGGGGCCCGGCGACCTGGCTTTGTCTTTGCCCTTAGCGAGTTTTTTCTTCTCGCCGATATCAGCCGGCGAGTTAGGCTCAAATAGCGAGGTGGCGACTTCTTTGGCTGGAGGAAGCGGCCTCGCCGGGAGCTCGTTTGGCTCTGCAAAAGGCCGAGTAATGTAAACAAGCGATTATCGCAACAAGTATACAACAGACATTCCTTGCTAAGATTTACCCTCGTTGTAGTGGACCTCGAACAGCGTGTTGACGTTTAGTCGCCAAAAGATAACATTGAATCGGCGGCCTCGGAACGATTCGACGAGTTGCTCGCGCACGCCCTCCAAAATCGGTAGAAGGAAGGCGACATCAGGGGGCTAGTGCGGCCTTCCCTGAACGTCGCCAAAGTCGCCCTCGACGACGACTAACATCTCGCTCCACCGATGTACTTTATTCGCCGTCCCCACCAAGGTGCAGACATGGCTGCTGAAGTAGACCACACCCTCGGCAGTCGGGGCAAAGGTGAATATCTTGCGGAAGACGGAAAGATCGAAGATGATCCTCTCCTTGCGCAGATAGCAAAGGAACCCCATAATGATGGCAACGTCGTTAATGTTGATTTGCGTGGGGACTATGCCGAAGTATCGGAGTATATCGCAATACTCCGGCCACAACGGAAGTCGCAGACCGGCGTCGAAGTGGCGAAGGGGAAGAACCAGCGCGCCCTCGATGAAGGTGTTGAGTCGCTCGCTACGGCTCGGGAGTCTGGCCGAGTATCCCTCGGGGAGGAGCCTTTCCCTAAAGTTCTCTAAGTCGCGCTCAGTGGTGGTCGACTTCTTGAAAGCCGCCTCTGCAAAGTTGGCGGCATGGGCTTGGCGGCGAGCACTGGCGTCGTCTCCCACCATCTTGCGAGTTTAAAAGTAGAGAAGAAGAAAATGTGAGGAGCAAAGCAAACTCGCAGCATGCGAGCGGGAATGGATACTCGCGGGCTAGGGGATCAAAAGCGCAACAGCGTACTTATGTTCTACCTACCCCCTCTATTTATAGGCGCCGGGGGGGTATATCCTCCTTACGGCGAGTATCAAACCAAGTCGCGCACTAAGCGAAGAAGTCGGCTCCATTGCGTAGGTCGCACAGAACAGATAAATCATTATCGCAACCTGCAGAAGAAACTCGGCACAGACCAGACAAGACATCGCATAAACAGCACAAAGAAGAAACTAATATGGTAAAAATGCGAGATTCAAACTCGCTTATTACAAATCAATAATAGTCCATTAAAGTCGCATCTGGCGAGTTCCAAATAGAAGAAGAATAAAAAGAAAAAATTCTAAGGCCTAGGCCTCTCTGGGGGATGCGGATGTCGCCCGGCCCAACCCATCTCGCGCGCTCGCCGGAAATGCTCTGTCGTCATCGCCATCGCGTCATCGCTGAGTTGCAACTGCTCCTCCATCCTCGTCAACCGGCTGACAGAGCCCATACTTGTGCGAATGTCGGCAACCTCGTCAAGAACGAGCTGGAGGCGATGATTGTTAATCGCCAGCTGACGATCATTCTCCCTTACCATGTGCAAGCAGGATTCGTAGCTCTCCAGCGTACTCTTGAGCTCTTCCATCTTCGCCATCCGCACTTCCAATGACGATATTCGGCGATGAGACTCGCAGATCGTCAGCTGGTCAAACTTGCTCTCCAGCTCCAGGCAAGCGCGAGCGGCTGCATGGCGATATTCCATGCCATGTAACCCCATGGCATCGATGAAGGCCGCCCCTGGAGTCGCTGGCCGATCTGACAGCAAATAAAAGTCGCCAGATTAGACAAAGATACATAAGCGCCTATGCACATCAATAGCGGTACATACCGCTGCGAGGAGACACAGATCGGGGAGGAGATCTAGATCGGCGAGGGGATCCGCGAGTTGGCTCATCTCGCCGGCTTGACGATGGCCCACCAGCGAGCTCGGCCTCCTTGCCTTGCCCGCGCCCCCCTTGTCCAAAATCCGCATTTCTTGGCAGAAAGTAGCTCGGTCGCGGCTTGACCGACTTACTACCCGCGGGATGTGATAAAGGAGGCGGAGGGAGCGACGAACTCGCCGGTGGCGGAGGGTTCTTCAGCGGAGGAGGTGGAGGAAGTCGCGTCGTGATGACTTGATAAGGAGTGACCAGAGGCGGCGGCAACGGCAAGGATACGGTCACCGACTGGATTGTGGCGACGTTGGTAAGCGGCGGCGGCGGGGGTAACGAGGAGCTCGCCTCAGGCAGAGAAGACCTCGCCAGAAGCAGTGCAGAACTCATGGCGGGCGGAGCAGAACTTCTCGCAGGCAGCGCAAAACTCGTCGGGAGACCCTTGTTTACCGGCGGATCCTTCTTGGGTAGAGGGTCCTTCGGTAAAGGATCCTTGCTCGCCAGAGTCGTCTTCCTCGGCAGAAGATTTTTCGACGTCGGTTCCTTGCTCGCCGAAGGAACCGAGGCCTCAACTGTCCTTTTGGCGCCAATATTGATCCGCACTGTGTGCGCGGTCTTTACTTGTCTCCCGGCAGGAAGGGCGACCAGCGGTACAGAACTCAACGAGGCGACGTTCAGAACCGCGCCAACACCCCTCGAGGGAGAGTCTGCGAGTATCATGGTCCAGTTAGCAAGCAATAGAAACAACCGTCAGAATGGGAAATCATCTCGGCAAAAAGACAACCTGGCAGGTCGATGACTTCAACCTGCTGTGGCGCCGGAGTGGAGGCGAGTTCCGGGACCAGGGTAGTGGCGAGCTCAGGGATGTCAAGCGAGTCGAGGAGGCTCGCATCAGAGACTGCGACATTGGGAATGTCATCAAGTCCCAAGTCGCTAAGCAACTATTGCGTGCTGGCAGAGCGCACGGGGTTGCTGGTGTGGGCCGTGGGTCGAGAAAGGGGTGGCCGCGAGATATCATCACCAGAGGCGGGTTTATTCTTGGACTTCTTAATCTTTTTCCTCTTGAGGGGGGGTAAGTCGGCGGCAACATCCTCTTCGCACGGTCGCTTCAGTTTAGTGACTCTAATAGCGCCTATCAGCGCGGCGAGGCTATCATGGAGAAACTTCTCGGCGTTCGACATTATGCGCGAGTTATGAAGAACCGGCTAAAGAACTATCCCCCCTATTTATAGAGATCGGCAGGCAGTCACAAGAGGCGAGCAACCCAGATACTCGGCAAACTAGCTCGTCGAATTAGTGTTGGATGTTTCTTTCCGAGCTCCGATGTCGCTCAGAAAGAGCGGGGATTGTGTATAATCTGTATTCGTCAAGGGTGGGTCCTACCACAGCCAGGTCAGCAGAAGTCAAGGTCAACAAGTCAAGGCAGGAGTCAAAGTCAGAATTCAAGATCGCGGAAGGCCTGGGCGAGTATAGGCGAGCTCCCCTCGCACACTCGCCGGGTAGGTGACTAGGCGAAATACTCGCCCAGCCCATGCGAGTTCCCCTGGAAGTCTCCTAGTCGCCAGGGGTGGGGTATAAATATGACGCCCCCCCCCCCCCTTACTTTTGCATATAAATAGGACCCTAGGGGTACGAGGTGGAGCACTGGAAATCCTTGGCAGGATACTCGCCCGCTTCAGTTTCTGGATAATAGCTAAATCTTTGGATTCCTTTTCCTTAGAGAGCAAGTCGCGACCTTGCGATCTCGCCTAGCTTCCCTCGTACCCAGTTCGGCCATCCTTGGTTGAGAAGGGGTTGCTTCTTTTGAGCATCCGGGTACGTAGTGGGTCCTTCTTGCCGCAACGTCTGGGGTCCTGTTTGACCTGTCCCTTCTTTCTGGTCACCCTAGCCGTCCAATCTTGCTTCTGAGCCGCTAACCTTAGGCGGCTTTGGTCCGGATTCCGAGGTTGGGATTTTTTCCTGTCTTCAACATCATGGACGTGGTAATTTATCTCATAAGGTTTCAGTTGTCTAGACCCAAAGGCTATCACATTGTCATATTGCACTAGCACGCAACCCAAACCTCAACCTGACGCGTCACTAAAAATCTGAAATCCTTCAGTCCCTTTAGGGAGACTTAGGATTGGAGCCGACATCAACCTTTCCTTCAAGGTATTAAATGTTTGATTGCACTCTTGAGTCCACACAAACTTTTGGTCCTTATGAGTCAGATAAGTGAGGGGCAGAGCTATCCGCAAAAAGTTTTCCACAAACCTTCTATAATACCCGGCTAGTGCAAGGAAACTCCTGACTTCTGCCACGGTGCTTAGAACTGGCCAATCCCCGATAGCCTCAACTTTTGTTGGATCCACTGCCACCCCATCACCACTAATCACATGGCCCAAAAATGTCACCTTCTCTAACCAGAACTCTCACTTAGAGAACTTTGCATAAAGCTGGTTCTCTCTCAACACCTACAAAACCACTCTCAAGTGAGTCTCATGCTCTGCCTCTGATTTGGAGTATACTAAAATATCATCGATGAATACCACCACAAATGAGTATTAGTACTCTTAAAACACTCGGTTCATTAAATCCATGAATACTTATGGAACGTTTGTCAACCCGAATGGCATCAGCAAGAACTCGAAGTGGCCATACCTTGTACCAAAAGATGTCTTTGGTATGTCCTCATCTTGAATCCACAACTAATAGTACCCTGACTTCAAGTCCAACTTAGAGAACACCACTGACACTACCAACTGGTCGAACATATCATCTATCTGTGGAATTAGATACTTATTCTTGACGGTTGACTTATTCAGTTCACGGTAGTTTATGCACAACCGCATACTACCATCTTTCTTCTTTACAAACAACACTGGCGCACTCTATGGCAATGAGCTAGGTCTAATATACCCCGGCTCCAACAATTCATGCAACTATACTTTGAGCTCGGCCAACTCCTTTGGTGTCATCCTAAAAGGAGGATGTGACGTCGGCCTAGCTTCTGGCACTAACTCAATCGAGAAATCGATCTCCCGCCGAGGAGGTGCTCCAGAAAGCTCCTCAGGAAACCAATCCTCGAAATGTGCCACTACCGACACTTCTCCAATTGATAGCTTGGAAAGTTGAACTTCCAACAACACTGCGAAAGCTGCTCCTCCCTGGTTAACTGCCCGCGTCAATTACATGGGTGAAATCAGGGAGCAGGCCACTCCACTAAGGCCCTCAAACTTAACTTCTTCCTTTCCTTCGCTTCTCAGGGTCAACACCTTTGATAGACAGTCAATACTGGTCCGCTGCTCTACAAGCTAGTCCATCCCAAGATTACATCGAACTCGGCTAATGGTAGGACCGCTGCTACCAACACGAAGTTAACTGTATTTAAAGTCCACCCAATGCGCCATTTCGTCCCGGTAGTCGTGAAATACCCATTGGGCATGCGCACTCTAAGCTCTGCGTTCGCCGAAAAAGGCTCGACCCCAATTCTCCGGATAAAGCTTTCCGCAAGAAAGGAGTGTGACGCTCCCGTGTCGAACAATACCCTAGTAGGGTAACCGGAAACTAGCACGAAGCCAAATAAACAGTCAACACACATAAAAGTCTCGAAATTCTAAAGCCAATAAACAAACTTAAACTTTCCAATACCTGTCAGCTCATCGGGTTGTCGAATCGCTTCCTGTTTCCCAAGGTTGTAAGCACTTGGCTACACGGGTTGGAACTGTGAAGCGCTCGACTCTGCCATTTTCCCTTTCTCTACAACATTGGGACCAGAATGCGCTGACTGCTCTTGCCTTGGCTCTTATTCACCGTCACCCTCAGTACAAAATCGAGTTATGTGGTCTGACTTGCCACACTTGAAGCATGTTGGTGGTCCCTTGAAGCGAGATACCTCTGACATTATATTGCTCTTATCCAATGATTTGAAGGGATGGAGCTTCTTCTTCCACTTTCTCCCTTCAAACTTTCCATGCGATTGAGAAGGCTTTCCCTCTCCATGCTTGATCACGATCCCCTTACGATGTTGGGTTCTCTCTACATCACTTTCCAATGTCCTGGCAGCCTCAATCAACTCGTTGAAACCCGCATTCTTCATAGCTATAAGGGGTTGTCTCAAATTCTCTCTCAACCCATGGTAGAAGAGGTTGTCCCTCTCCTCATCATCAACCATGGTCATTCCAGCATAATGACTCAAACGAGCAAATTCTTGTATGTACTCATCCACAGTCTTATCACACTGCACCAAGTTTTGAAACTACTTCTAAAGGGCTAACCTTGTCAATGAAGGGATATACTTCTTTAAGAAGGCATTCCCGAACTCTTCCATGGACAGGGTGCATCCAGGAAACTGGCGGCCGCTATTGCTCACCCACCACAACTTAGCGTCGCCTTCCAACATGAAGGTCGTGAACAGTGACTGGTTTTCCTCTGGCATTTCTATTGCCCTCATAAGTTCTTAAATCCTCGCAAACCAGTCCTCTGCATCGGTCGGCATGCTGACTCCCTTGAATGTTGGAGGATGGAAGCTTAGAAAGTACTTCATCTATCGGCCTCCCTGCCCAACAACCACTCTCTCAACTAACGGCTCTACTTGTCTGGCTCCTCCGCCCGGTATGACTGGTGCTGCATCTGGGGTAACGGGAGTCGCTACCTATACAACAGGGGTCACAACCTGAGCTGTCGCTACAGCTTGGGCCTCTACCATCGCCTCTGCTATCATGCAACAGAAATTGACCGGGGTTACACCCATGCCCATAGGACCCAGAGCAGTAGCACTGCTCGCCGAAGGCTCCTCTTGCGGCCTCGACGTCCCCGCCTCGTCGCTTGCACCCTTAGAAAAAGCAAGGTAAAACAAGAATCAGCTTCTATTTGCAAAACTTAGACATTATGACACTCACGGTCTCGTGATACTCTTATGTAGATAACTTCTTTACGCGGTCTGATTATGCCAAATCGACCACTAGACCTTACCCTGGACACTAACCTCACTCTGATACCAAATTGTAACAACTCCCCTATAATGAACATATAATATGGGTCCGATCGGGGCCTCATAATATATAGACGCTACAGTTTTAGCATTATAAAGTGATATAAAAGAACAACGCATCTCAAAACTTAGAACACCAAAACAGCGGAAATCCACAACCACTAAAATTTATTCACTATCGTAGGGGTATCAAAACGGCCTTAAGGCCTTACAACATACAAGTGTCCAAAAACTGAAACCACAACAAACAGAGTAACGTTCTTTAGCACTCCCAGGCTATCTCGTCATGCAAGCCGGATTACAGTTCATGGAGCAAAGCATTCAACAAAATATAAGCAAATAAAAGAGGGTCCACTTCATGAGGCTTAGGCCTTTTTGGTCGGCGAGCTTGCTCCCGCTTGCGATCCTTACCCTGTAAAAATTTTTTATAACGTGTGTCAGCAAAGACTGACCTCAACTGTGTAACCAACTTATCTCCTCTTGGCCATCCCTAGCGAACCTCGGGGCACTCCATCACCCTGCAGGTCAGCACTTCATATGCAAATATATATACATCGAGAGTAAAGAAACAGTTTGGGATGTCATAAACATCAAACATATTTCTAGATTGAGCATTTAATAAAAGGGGGCCTATGATGCAGCATGTATGCAAACATGGGTTTCACCCAAGGCACCCTATAGCGCATGAAACTAACATATTATCATGCATCATCATCACATCAAATTCCATGGGTACTTCCATTTTCCCCTAACGGCATACAAGCCGCCACAAGGAACTCTTGCCTAGGCTCCACCCGCTCATGTGTCTCAAAACCTGGGCTTGCATGTAAGCTCTGACGTCTTATGTTAGGATTCCGCCACACAAACAAACTGATGCTAAGAACCATTGCTTGACCCCACCTGCTCATGGGTTTCATTATCCGGGCTTATCAAAAGCTTAACGTTCTCCTCAGTTTCATAGAACGGAACTTGTCTCGTCGAGACACTCTCCACAATGACTTGCACGTCACGGGCTAGCCAGCCGACCACAGAGATAAGGCCACACATTCGCACATCAATCCACAAACATAGCCTTTCCCACCCTAATCCACCATTCGTTCTCGCACAAAATAAATGGGGGACAAACATCACAAACGGCTTCTTGCCGCAAATGTATTTCTAGCAAAATCCTTAAGGCTCGTTATACAACATCACCAAGTCAGACTAACGGTCGCGACTACGGATTCACCCATAATGCCTAATCCACTAGCAGAGCGGATTTCTAATGCAACATCATGTCGGGGACGGACACAATCGACCTGGTGTCTCCTCTTAAACCATGACAACCTGAACCCCTCTTATTTGAGAGATCTGGTGCCTACATGCTTGAAAGAAAACAAGATGAAACAAATGTTATACATGCATCCTAAAAACCGAGAGAAGTGTCGTTACCTTACGACTCCTCTTCCTCGCCATGGAGATCTCGATTTTCTCGAATGAAAATGTCTGCCTTCAAGTCCTCTCCACAGATCTGGCCTCAGTTCGACGAATGGAGGCTCGGAGCTTCGCTAATGGTGGAGAAAGTCCTTATTCTTCCTCCTCCAAAACCCTCTCTATCAAACCCTAATTCCCACTCAAAAGAGATGAATGAAGTAAAACAACCCTTCAGCCCTACTTAAGCCTCTTAGATGGAGTGCCCTGGGACATAGGATTAAATCCCAAGAAGGATCGGATGGCCTAAACTCAGCCGTTACGAAACTGCTCTCGCATGCTACTGCCGGGTGGTAGCTACCTACCGCGTCGCGATAACTTCCCAAGCCGTCATTCATAAATAATGCAGTACTACCGCCAGCAGTAGCAATACTGCTACACGGTAGCTCACTCAACACTTCCTACTCGATGCATTCGACTCGATGAATTAGGCTACCATCGAGCGGTAATTAGCTAGTGATGCGCGCTACTACTCGATGCTACCACTCGATGCCTACCACTCGACGCCTTCCACTCAACGCCTTCCACTCAATGTCAGAAGGCTACCACCGGGCGATAGTGACCTAAATCCACACAGTAACGCCCAGAGCGTCAACTCTAGAAAATCTGGGGCGTTGTAGTAGACCTCGTGTAGCATAAGGGTGTGTTTTCGAAACAGCTCGACCATTCACCGCTTCAATACCACAGCATCCTTCGGGTCACCCATGAAAGTGGCAATTGTGTAACGAGATGGAGGCAGCGAGAACTCCTCCTCATCGATGTCAACATCAGCTGATGAGATGTCGTGATAGCCTACAGTGGATAGGTTCAATCGAGCATGACCTAATTTTAGTGAGAAAGAGTCGAATGCAGTTATTTACCTGGCATTGTATTTGCATCCTTGCCCGGGTACCGGTGAGAGGTACTGGGCCACCCCTCAAAGGGTGTGTCGAAGGCGATGTATGTCTTCTCAAGTCCTGGGTGGAAAAGTGTGGGTTCGGTGGTCGAAGTGATGCATTGAGGAGGGAAGTTAGGATGCACTGCCACCGGGATCAATGATCCCGGGGAGAGATCTAGAAGAATCAGGCAGGGTTGGGAACTTGGGCGGTGAAGTGCCCTTACCCGTGTCCCAAAGGCGAGTGCTGCGAGATGTATGAATTAAATAACGGAATAGAAAAAGAATATCCAAGAGATTACTTACCGGGAGAATATGGGAGATCATCTGGATAGTTTTGGGTATTGATCTTTGGGTCGGCCTGTCGCTCCTCAGTCTCACAGGCGGGTGTAGCTCGACATTCACTGACCCCACCCCGATAGTAACAGTCCAAATTTTTGAAACAGGTAATTTTTTGGGTGACAGCGGCCTGGGAA
>CM077165.1:12763131-12860631 GCA_039583875.1 Platanthera guangdongensis
AACTTGTAAAGTTGGTTACCTTATATAAATTTTTCACAACCCATTAGCTTTAGATTTTTTGAATGAGAAATGTGAAAACCACAAGTGTCTTTAATGTATTTCTTTTTGTATTCTTTTCAACACAGTAAGAAACAAGCTCAACTAAAGTTGAAATGAACATTTATATGATGCAACAACACTCAAGCCTTTATCCGATTATAGTGGGGTCGGCTATATGGATCCTTTGTCACCATTGAGAATTCAACTGATTGTAACACTCAATAATATAATGCAATTTGGTCTGCAATGATCTAGACCTATAATTTTTCACCATTTTTCAAAATTTCCACCTTAAAAAGTCTCATTGTCAGCAGTTGATCTCTATTTGAGTGTTTGCATGCTCTGCTCACTTTTGAGCTAAGAAGGTTCGTATCGACTGGTCTATAAGAGTGCATTAAGCAACCCTCAACAGTAGTCAATAATTTATACTTAGTAACAAAAATATTCAGTTACGGGACATTAAAAATCTTAGCTAGAACTTTTTATCTCTCATTAAGAACAATTTTTTTTGCTTATAGATTCATTAGGTTTCCCCCCTTAGCCATTTTCATAAGCTAGTGCCACCTCTATATTCTTGATACCGTCACTTAGCAAAAGCTATCATAGTTCCAGTTCAGTTTTGGTTGAACTAAACCATGAACCAAACCACTAATGTAACATTTCTATAAATTAAATCAAAACTTTATTTGGTTTGACAGGTTTTGTTCCAGATCCAACAGATCTTTTAGAACTGTCATGTCAACAGTTCTGGTTCTGATTCTGGTTCTGGTTTAACAAGAACCAAAACCAAACCGGACACTAATGGTTCAGTCCTGTTTTATACGGTTTTGTCCAATTCAATTCGGTTATGTGCCATAGTTTTAATCATTTTATAACTTTATAATTTGAGCCCTTTTGCTGCATTCATGAAAACATGGACTGACGGAAATAAGTACAAGGGAAGTTTAAGAAGGGACTCTAGCATGGTTTTGGGGTTTATCAACATCACACTGACATTCTTTATGCAGGAGAATGAGTGAATGGGCATAGACATGGTCATGAGATGTAAACTTGCCAGAATGGGAGCTGTCATGTTAGCCAGTACAAGTGCGGACTCAAACATGGCTCGAGCCATTTTAAGTTCAAGAAAAATATTAATCTGATTTTCTAGTTTATACTGATTTTCTCATTAGATTAAGCCGGTTTTAATTTTTTTTACTCTATTTTGATATTATATCAAACATCAAATAATTGAATGCAAATTATGTAATTGCGGTTCTGTTTCAAAAATCAAACCAATTCGATTAAATTTCTAATAAATATACATTATATTCATTTTGACTTAGCTGGGCAAATTAATGAATATTTGTTGTTGAAAATCATAGAAATTCCTTCTCACCAATTACCCATATGTAAGATAAATGCCTTATATTGTGATTGATTTTATCATATATAGTATTTAAAATTACATACTGTTTTGCAGAATAATTAATTAATAGAACACATTTAGGATGACCAATAAGATGAATGGAGATCTTTTTATGGGCAAGTCCACCCAAGTTCATGGGATCAATCAATCCACTAGTTGTGGTAGGATAACTCCGCTAAGTAGAGCGAGTCTTCGATGTCATTGAATGCATAGAGGAGAAGCGTCGTGATCAAATTTATTCTGGAGAAAGACACTGAAGTTTGGTGGGATAATTATAAGCACATTACTTTATATCAGAGAAAAGTGACAAATTTCTCTTAGCAGGAGTTTGTTCAAGGATTTCAAAATTAGTATTTGTCAATGTCAGCCCGTTAAAAATTAAAGGATCAGTTTGCACAACTGACCTAAGAAAACTTTTTTGTGACAAAATAAGAGGCAAAATTTTTTTTTATTCTCTATCACATGCCCAATGTCGTGGGATCGATTGAGTAACAAATTTTCTCGTGCTACATGAATTGCGTGAGTCAATCTAATATATATTATCACCTTTGGACTTCAATGATTATCATACACTCGTTGAAGCAGCGTCTCGAGTTGAGGAGAGTAACGAGCGGTGGTCTGTCACCAATGAGAATTCAACTGAATGTAACATTCAATGATATAGTGCAATTTGGTCCCCACAGATCTGCCCCGTGATTTTTCACTATTTTCAGTTTTTCCACCTTAAAAGTCTCTTTGCCAGTTGTTGATCTCTACTTTGACTGTTTGCACGGTCTGCCCGCTTTTGAGCTAAGAAGGTTCGTATCGACCGGTATATAAGAGCGCTTCAAGCGACCCACAACAGTAGTTAATAATTAATACTTAGTAAATAAACTATTTAGTTACGGGACATTAAAAGACTTAGCTAGAAATTATTTGTATCTCTCATTAACAAAGAAATTTTCTACGTATGGATTCATTAGATTTTCCCCCCTTAACCATTTTCATAATCTAGTGCCTCCTCTATATTCTTGATACTATCACTTAGTTAGAGCTATCACAGTTCTGGTTCAGTTCTGATTGAACTAAAACCATTAACTTAACTGCTAATGTAACGATTCTTCAAATTAAAACCAAAACATTATTTGGTTTGAACGATTCTAGTTCCAGTTACAACGGATTTTTTAGAACTGTCATGTCAACAGTTCTGCTTCAGGTTCAAGAGAACCAAAAACTAATGGTTCGATCATATTCTATACGGTTCTGTCTTGTTCCAATCAGTTATATATTATAGTTTTAATCATTTTATAACTCTATAAGTTGATTCCTTAGTCACATTCATAGAAAAATGGATTGATGGAAGCAAATACAAGGGACGGTTTAAGAAGGGACTCCCGCATGGTTTTGGGGTTTATCAGCATCACACCAGCATTTTTTATGCATGAGAATGGGTGAATGGGCGGAGACATGGTTATGGGATGCAAACCTGCCAGGATGTGAGCTGCTATGTTGGCAGTATAAGTGGGGACTCAAACATGGCTCGGTTCATTTTCAGTTCATGTTAATTAAATATTTGCCTGATTCTCCAGTTTATACTGATTTTTTTCGTTGGAATAAGCTGGTTTTGATTTTTTTGCTATATTCTGATGTGATATCAAATAATCAAATGTAAATTGTGCAATTGTAGCTTTGTTTCCAGAATCAAACCAATTTGGTGCATTCTCTAATAAATATGCATTATATTTGTTTTGACTTAGCTGGGCAAATTAATGAATATTTGTTGTTGAAAATCATTGAAATATCTTCTCACCAATTACCCAAATATAAAATAAATGTCTGATATTGTGATTTTATCATATAAATCATTGAAAATTGCATACTGCTTTGTCGTTGTAAGAAAAATGGTAGGTTATCCATCATTTTTTTGAGGGTGGCATCGTCTTGTTATAATTTCCTCTCAGTGTCTCTTCACGTTATATTTCTCAATGCCTTTAATTTTACCAGATGATGACAAAGCATCACTGATTTTGGTTATGTCGTGATTAATCAAGAATGGGAGCACCCATGCTGAAGAATATTTCACTGACCAGATGCACGACTTCAGGGTCTACCATTTCTCTGATGGTCAACGCTACAAGGGCGCATGGAGCGAGGGGAACAAAAAAGGTCTAGGATTGTGCTCCTCGGGATATGGTGAGCCACTGTCCGATCTCTAGGACGACAGCTTTCTAGAAATTTCTTGTTTCGTCGTCAATAACACCAGAGTTCTCGATGTCATTCAGGTATGGATGCCATCAAATCCCTTAATTATAGCATTCTAAATATATCAATGTCGAATATATAGGTCACTCCACCATTCCCGTTTCATTCACAGACTGTGAAAACCGCTGCAGAAAAGGTGTACAACCTTCTGAGGGGGGATGATAGGGTGAACAGGGTCATTGCTACGACGGAAAATGCAGTGAATGTGGTGGCATTAACAGGCTTGATGGCCGTCCAGATGGAGCAGAGAGACGGATGGGTCGAGTACGACTTCCTCATGGAAATGGTCTGATTGAGACCATCCTTCCAGCGTAGTGAATCAATGGACAATTGTTATGAGTTGTTATGATGGATTGAACTCACCTGTGCATTCTGTATAGGAAGGAATTCGACTGAACATAGATAGATATACATTATTCTGCTCTCATTGATAAGAATTATTTTTTCCACTTGAATAAATAATATATTCTTATTTTCAATGGAATTTATTTTAGGTTATTCTACTCAAATTCTTGATAAATTATTAATTAAAAAATAATAAATTATTCTTAATTAAATATTTTAGGTTATTCTACATAATAAATTTGTAATAAATTATTCTACTCAAATTACTGGTATTATATTTTATGAACATTAATTTAGGTAATTCTTTCTCCATTTTTCAATCATAAAAAAAGTTATTTATCTACCTAGTAAATTCATAAATAAATCAAAGTCACAGATTAATAATTCAAAAATAAATCACAACTTGTAAAGTTGGTTACCTTATAAATTTTCACAACCCATTAGCTTTAGATTTTTTGAATGAGAAATATGCAAACCACCAGCTTCTTTGATGTATTTTCTTTTCGTATTCTTTGCAACACAATAAGAAACAAGCTCAACTAAAGTTGAAATGAACATTTTATATGATGCAACAACACTCAAGCATTTATCCGACTATAGTGGGGTTAGCTATATGGATCCTTTGTCACCATTGAGAATTCAACTGATTGTAATACTCAATAATATAGTGCAATTTGGTCTGCAACGATCTAGCCCTGTAATTTTTCACCATTTTCAAGTTTTCCACCTTAAAAATTCTCATTGTTAGCAGTTGATCTCTACTTTGATTGTTTGCATGCTCTGCTCGTTTTTGAGCTAAGAAGGTTCATATCGACTGGTCTATAAGAGTGCGCCAAGCAACCCTCAACAGTAGTCAATAATTTATACTTAATAACAAAATATTCAGTTACAGGACATTAAAAATCTTAGCTATAACTTCTTTTTATCTCTCATTAAGAACAAAATTTTTGCGTATAGATTCATTAGGTTTCCCCCTTAACCATTTCTATAAGCTAGTGCCTCCTCTATATTCTTGATACTGTCACTTAGCTAGAGCTATCACAGTTCTGGTTCAGTTCTGGTTGAACTAAAACCATAAACCGAACCACTAATGTAACGTTTCTATAAATTAAAATCAAAATTTTATTTGGTTTGACAGGTTTTGGTTCTGGATCCAACAGATTTTTTAGAATCGTCATCTCAACAGTTCTGGTTCTGATTTAACAAGAACCAAAACCAAACCGGTCACTAATGGTTCAGTCCTGTTTTATACATTTTTGTCTGATTCATTTCGATTATGTGTCATAGTTTTAATCATTTTATAACTTTATAATTTGAGTCATTTTGTTGCATTCACGGAAACATAAACTAACGGAAATAAATATAAGGAAGTTTAAGAAGGGACTTTAGCATGCTTTTGGGGTTTATCAACATCACACCGACATTCTTTATGTAGGAGAATGAGTGAATGGGCAAAGACATGGTCATGAGATGCAAACTTGTCAGAATGGGAGATGCTATGTTAGCCAGTACAAGTGGGGACTCAAACATGGCTTGAGCCATTTTAAGTTCAGTCAAATATTAATCTGATTTTCTAGTTTATACTGATTTTTTCATTAGATTAAGCTGGTTTTGATTTTTTTTGCTCTATTTTGATGTTATATCAAACATCAAATAATCGAATGTAATTGTGCAATTGCGGTTCTGTTTCAAAAATCAAACCAATTTGATTAAATCTATAATAAATATAAATAATATTCATTTGACTTAGCTGGGCAAATTAATGAATATTTGTTGTTGAAAATCATAGAAATTCCTTCGCACCAATTACCCATATGTAAGATAAATGTCTTATATTGTGATTGATTTTATCATATGTAGTATTTAAAATTACATACTGTTTTGCAGAATAATTAATTAATAGATCACATTTAGGATGACCAATAAGATGAATGAAGATCTTTTTATGGGCAAGTCCACCCAAGTTCACGGGATCAATCACCCACTAGTTGTGGAAGGATAACTCCGCTACGTAGAGCGAGTCTTAAATGTCATTGAATGAATAGAGGAGAAGCGCTCTGATTAAATTTATTTTAGAGAAAGACACTAAAGCTTGGTGGGATAATTATAAGCGCATTTCTTTATATGAGAGAAAGGTGACAAATATCTCCTAGTAGGAGTTTGTCGACGGATTTCAGAATTGGTATTTGTCAATGTCAGCCCGTTGAAAATTGAAGGATTAGTTTGCACAACTGACCTAAGAAAATTTTTTGTGACAAAATACGAGGTAAATTTTGTTTTTATTCTCTGTCAGGTGCCCAATGTTGTGGGATCAATAGAGTAGAAATTTTCTCGTGCTACATGAATTGTGTGAGTCAATCTAATATATATATTATCACCTTTGGACTTCAATGATTATCATACCCTCGTTGAAGCAGCGTGTCGAGTTGAGGAGAGAAACAAGCGGTGATCTTTCACCAACGAGAATTCAACTGAATGTAGCGCTCAATGATATAGTGCAATTTGGTCCGCACCGATCCGGCCTCGTAATTTTTCACCATTTTCAGTTTTCCACCTTTAAAAGTGTCTTTGTCAGTTGTTGATCTCTACTTTGACTGTTTGCATGTTCTGCCCGCTTTCGAGCTAAGAAGGTTCGTATCGACCGGTATATAAGATCGCTTCATGCGACCCGCAATAATAGTCAATAATTAATACTTAGTAATAAAAATATTTATTTACGGGACATTAAAAAACTTAGCAAGAAATTCTTTTTATCTCTCATTAAGAACAAAATTTTCTGCGTATGGATTCATTAGGTTTCCCCCTTAACCATTTTCATGAGCTAGTGCCTCCTATATATTCTCGATACCTTCACTTAGCTAGAGCTATCACAGTTCTGGTTAAGTTCTGATTGAACTAAAATCATGAATTGAACTGCTAATGTAATGATTTTTCAAATTAAAACCAAAACCTTATTTGATTTGACCGGTTCTAGTTTCGGTTCCAACAGATTTTTTGAATTGTCATGTCAACATTCATGGTTCAGATGCAAAAGAATCAAAACCAAACCAACCACTAATGGTTCAGTGCTATTCTATATGGTTTTGTCTGGTTCCAATCGGTTATGTATTATAGTTTTAATCATTTTATAACTCTATAATTTGAGTCATTAGTCGCATTCACAAAAACATGGATTGATGGAAGCAAATACAAGGGACAGTTTAAGAAGGGACTCCCGCATGGTTTGGGGTTTAACGACATCACACCATGATTCTTTATGCAGGAGAATGGGTGAATGGGTGGAGACATGGTTATGGGATGCAAACCTGCAAGGATGGGAGCTGCTATGTTGGCAGTACAAGTGGGGACTCAAACATGGCTCAATTCATTTTCAATTCATGTAAAATATTGGCCTGATTCTCCAGTTTATACTGATTTTTTCATTGGAATAAGCTGGTTTTGATTTATTTTTGCTATATTTTGATGTTATATCAAACACCAAATGTAAAGTATGCAATTGCGGTTTTGTTTCCAGAATCAAACCAATTTGGTGCAATCTCTCGTAAATATACATTATATTTATTTTGACTTAGCTGTGCAAATTAATGAATATTTATTGTTGAAAATCATTGAAATATCTTCTCACTAATTACCCATATGTAAAATAAATGTCTGATACTGTGATTCATTTTATCATATAAACCATTGAAAATTGCATATTGTTTTGTCGTTTTAAGAAAAATGGCGGGTTATCCATCTTTTTTTTGGGGAGGCATCGTCTTGTTATAATTTCCTCTCATTGTCTCTTCACTTTATATTTCTCAATGCCTTTAATTATACTAGATGATGACAGAGCATCACTGATTTTGGTTATGTTGTGATTAATCAGGAATGGGGGCATCCATGCCGGAGAATATTTCGCCGGCAAGATGCACGGCTTCAAGGTCTACCGTTTCTCTGATGGTCAACACTACAAGGGCGCATGGCACGAGGGCAACAAAAAAGGTCTGAGAATGTGCTCCTCGACGTATGGTGGGCCACAGTCCGGTCTCTGGGATGACGACTTTCTAGAAATTCCTTCCTTTGCCGTCAATAACACTAGAGTGCTTGATGTCGTTTAGGTATGTATGCCATCAAATCCCTTAATTCCAGCATTCTAAATATATCAATGTTGAATATATAGGCTAATCCACCGCTCCTGTTTCATTCACAGGCTACGAAAACCGCAACAGAAAAGGTGTACAACATTCCGAGGGTGGATGACGGGGTGAACAGGGTCGTTGCTACGATGAAAAATGCAGCGAACACGGCGACAGTCACAAGCTCGATGGTCGTCTAGATGGAGCAGAGAAATGGATGGGTCGAGTATGACTTCCCCTTGCAAATGGTCTGATCGAGACCATCTTTCTGGCACAGTGAATCAATGGACAATTGTTAGGAGTTGTTAGGAAGGATTGAACTCACCTGTGTATTCTGTATAGGAAGGAATTTGGCTGAACATAGATAAATAGACATTATTCTGCTCTCATTGATAAGAATTGTTTTTTCCACTTGTATTCATAATAAATTCTTATTTTCAATGGAAGTAATTATTCTACTCAATTACTCGGTATTATTTTTTATGCACATTAATTTAGGTTATTCTTTCTCCTAATAAATTAATTTATCTACCTAGTAAATTCATAAATAAATCAAAGTCACGGATTAGAAATTCAAAAATAAATCACAACTTGTAAAGTTGGTTACCATATAAATTTTCACAACTCATTAGCTTTAGATTTTTTGAATGAGAAACATGTAAAACACCAGCTTATTTGATGTATTTTTTTTATTCTTTGCAACACAGTAAGAAACAAGCTCAACTAAAGTTGAAATGAATATTTTATATTATGCAACAACACTCAAGCCTTTTTCCCACTATAGTGGGGTCAGCTATATGGATCCTCTATCGCCAGTGTGCCATATCTTTTGTCATAATCTCAATAATGTCTAAGTACATCTTGTCTTTCTTTATAGTTTCATTCCAAGTCTTTATTGGTCTACCCCTCCATCGTCTAATATGCATACTAACTAGACTCACAACACCTAACATTTTATATGATGAATTTAGGGGAAAAAAAGATACGACACCGTTGAATATATTAGTGAATAAGAAAAATAATGATTTAGCACCACTTCATTAAGGCATTATGAGCCTTTAGGATTTATAATTTTTGTCTAATGTACATTTATGTTGGAAAGTGTACGGTCAGAGGCCGGAATGGAACTCGCTCGCAGGAATTCCACAACATCGTTGCCTTTAAGAACAGAACGACAAGAACAATGCTCATCAACACAAATGTAATTCTCCAGATAAACCTGAAACATGTTCAGCATCACGGGGACGAATCGGGAGTTTATGAATACCAATCAGCTATTACAAAAGTTGAAGGAACAGACTATAATGAAGATCTTGCTCTCGTTGTTCAGAGAATAAAAAACCAAGAGTTTGGGTAAATAGAGAGAAAACCATTTTAGGCCCAATATTTGATGCATTTTATCTTGTTTCCTAACATTGGTGTCCCTTTCTTCCGTAATTTATAAACATACATTATGTCTGACATTTTAAAATATCCCCTGATATATCTTTTGCAATTTGACATTTCAAACTCAAATGAACATGAATCCGATATCGGATATCTGGAACCTAATCCAGAAGGGATTTTTTAGGAACAGAGAAGTGAAGATCTTTGGAGATGAAGTTGAGGGGAGCCGAGGATCAGAGACATGGAGGAGTTGAGGAATAAGGAAATGGACCTCACACGGAGAAATCGAAGAAGGCGATTTCATAGAAACTGTTGATGCCCCGGGGAATTTGAAATTGAAGGTGGCCAGTAAAATCAAAGGAGGCATATAACACCCCCAAAATCGATTTTAAATGAGGTCATTTGGGTCCTAAGAGGCCTAAGGAAGTCTCATGGAGATTTGTGACTGATTGAGGACTGTTCGGTGAAGTTTTGGAGGCGGTAGAGCAAATATTGTTGTGCACACCCTGTTTACACTCCCATGTAAACTGGACGTATATTTCACAGAAAATGTTTTCTTGACTTTTCCATATGGAGGGTTAAACACTCTGTTTACACGGGGGGTGTACAGAGGAAGTGTACATGACGTAAATAATTTTTAGCTAATTTTCTAAGCCATTTGGATGAGATTTATTTATATCTAATGGTGGTGATACATTACTAAGGTTTTTATACCGAGAAGAGGGTTAAAAGGAGGTCATTTCAGTCTTTGTTTCCGCTTTCTTAGAATAGAGAGGAGGAAGTGGACAAATAATGGGGAGGAATCCGCCATTAGAGGTCAAATCAGAGCTCCAAATCGTAAGCCGAGATCGGATCCACGGCGAGAATTCAATTGGGCTCCTCTTTATGTCTCTTTTTCAATGAATCTATGACAGAGAAAGTAGAAGAAGGTAACGACTTCCCTCTTATCGATTATAGGATGCGTATTTTCATCCTTTGATTTTTATGTTTTCAATTTTATGATTTGTGGTATCTGATGCATCTAATTATAGAGTTTGGTGTTCCCACACTTCATTACGAACCACTGGTGTATGGGAATTTGACCTAGACATATTTGTATTAGACTTCTAAAAATCATTAATGAACTAGGCATTGCGGGAATAGCCAAAATCAAGTCCCGTAGTCCCATTTGGTAATGTTGCATTTTAGGAAATCAAGTAGATGTGCGATTGTGGCAATAACACCGTTGGACACTCATTTTCCGTGAGATTAGCGGATGTTATGGCTAGGACAAGGGGAGCACATAATATTCTAATTGATTGAAATATGATGCACCTGAAAAAACACACTCATGCTCAAGGGCAGAAAAAAATTAGATCAAACTGACGGTACTAGCTAGACATTAGGTTGAGAAACTTTTAGATTTATTTAAATATCAACAGTTTTGAACTCAAAAGCCAATTCCACATTAAAACCTTTCATCCAAACGGGAAAAATTAAAATTTTCAAATTCTCAAAGTGAATTCTTGAATATCACTATCGTCCAAACAATCAGTCCCTTAAAATTTGGCTTTGGCCAAAGCCTTCTTCTCTCAGCTTGAAAGCAATAAACCCTTGGGAAATCTCTTCCTCCTGAAACTGCCTTATTTTTTTACATCTCCATACAGATTTTTCACCCACCAGCTCTTCACATAAAAGTAAGAAAACAGCTTGAGTCTAGAATTCAAGGCTTCATTACTGCATCATAGATCTCATTTGTAGTAACATTCATCAATTGATTCATTTAAACAAAAATAATAATGTGGAATTGAGCACAATAAACAAAATTTGAAAATAGATCAATACTTGGGCCAAAAAAGAGTCAAATTGAGCTCAACCAACTCTGAGCATGGGTTTGGCACGCCCGAAAAATGATTTATCGATTTTAGGTGAACTCAATCTTGGTAAGAGAGTAATCCTGTAAAGGAATTAATGAAATAAAGAAAACATGGATGGCTGACCATTACATGTAAATATTTAAAAAACTGAAAAAAATCAGGAGTAACTATTTATAAATTACCCAGATAGATCCAAGCTCCATAATTTCCAACAAATACAATGAAATGCTGAATTTTATATGTTCAACACACCAATCGGACAGCTTAGACAATATGAAATTATAAATAAAAACACATTACAACACTTACTAGTCAAAATTTATCAGAAATTCAAAAAAAAAATCTCTTAAACCAAAATTGGAATACAACTAAGGCTATGTTTGGCAGGACTTATTTTCACCGGTCAAGCGGTTACAACCGCATGAATCGGACCATAATTAAGATCTGATTCATGCGGTCGTAACCGCTTAACCGGTGAAAATAAGTCCCGCCAAACGGAGCCTAAATAACATGCAGATTATGCTAATTCACATAAAGCACTGAGAAACAATAAGTGGTAGCGAAAACATCTGCTTCACAACGTGAAGATCAAGTCCATTTGAAGGCAGAAAGTACATAATTTCGTTCATACTTCGTCAATAAACTCAATACCTTTAATCCTCCTCCATGGGTACTTCTGGAACATTCCATCTATCCTCCTCAATTGGTTTATTAATAACAGAGAAAAGAGGGGGTAAAAAGCAAGTCAAGGAAGTGAAAGATGAACATTATGAGAAGACTAGTGCAGGGGCAAGCTAATAATATTGAAAAGAATTTGTATGAACAATAAAGATTATGGTAAAACATTGTAAAAATGAATAACATTTTAATCAGAAGCTATAGTCTTCTGCAAAACTAATAATATGCATGTGCAGATGTATTACTTCAGTGTAGCAAGCAAAAATTTCTCTTTGTAGTTAGTGTTAATGAGCAATTTGTCATTCTACAGAAAAATTAGAATAACTATGGTCGAACATGAGTAACCTATAGGTGTGGACCCTGAAAACCAAATGCCTGATAAAAGTCCAGCCAGCAACACCCGGTTTACCGTTACGTGCATGCAGGTCAGCTCGTCCAAGCATGACTCGAGAGGTTGTTAACGAATGCATGCCAGGTCAACGGAATTTCTAGAAGGCTCTATTATGGTATTGTATTTCCACGTTCTAGTTTTACTTCAAAAAATTTGTATATATGTCATTGAATTTTTTTTATAGAATGGATAGTTACCCCTAAAACCAACATATGTCGGTCCCAAATCCGGATGAAAAATGATGAGGGTTGTGTTAGGTAGACGACTAGTGTAAACTTTAGTAACCTTATAAATATGAATCATTTGAAAAATTGTGGAAAAACTAGATTGTTCCGCCTAAGGAATGTATCGCATGTTCCGAATGCGGCGTCTTCGCAAGTATCACTGCATCTCAAAGACTTTGGTGTAGTGTTAAATATGCAAGAGTCCTCGCTGTATGGTCTGAATGCAACATCTTGACAAAGACCACTGCACCTCCAAAAGGACCTGAGTGTAGGGTTAAATATGCAAAAGTCCTCACATATTAGACGTCAAAGGGAAGTATACCGTAGGATTTATGACCGACTTATTTTTGAAAGTTGAAATATAGGTACGCTAACGGGAAAAATGATGGAAGTAGTGAATACGATGATTATAAGAAGAATAAATATTTTATGTCTACAAGAGACAAGATGGAAGAGTGAGAAAGCTAAATTTGTAAATAATTCAGGTTTTAAATTATGATACACAAGAAAAAAAATAAAACAAAGAGTAGGTATTATTGTGGATACTACTTGGAGTGACAAAGTTGTTAAGGTAAATAGAAAATATGAAAAAATTTTAGCTCTTAAATTGGACATAAAAAAGAAAACTATTAATGTGGTCAGTGCTTACGTGTCACAAGTAGGATTAAGTGAAGCAATTAAAGTGCAGCTTTGGGAAGATATGGATGATTTAGTAAGGGAAATTTCACAACGAGAGAAGATTTCGATAGGAGCAGACTTAAATGAACATATATGAAAGGAAAGTATAGATTATACAGTTGTATATAAAGGATTTGGATATGAAGAAAAAAATGAAGGACGAAATATAGATTATACAGTTCTTACATAAAGAGGGAAGAACATTTAATTAAATTTAAAAGCGGACCAAATAAGTCACAAATTAATTATTTTATGACTCGCAAAATAGATAAAATGATTTGTAAGGATTGCAAAGTCATATCGGAAGAAGGTTTGACAACACAACATAGGTTAGTGATGTTGAACGTACAAATTAAATATAATAAATTTAAGACTGACAAAAATGTTGCCAAAAATTCGGTGGTGAAACTTGAAGATAAAAAAAATAGATAGCTTCAAGACATCAGTTGTAGAATAATTAGTTGATGACCCTTATGATAATCCTAGTATCACATGAGAAGTTGTCTTCAAATTTAAGGATAAGTGGAAAGAACATACTTGGAGTATCAAAAGATCGTGCGCCCCCAAATAAAGAATCATGGTGGTGGAAAGAGTAAGTGCAAGACAAAGTGAGAGTAAAAAAGGTCAGCTATAAATCACTCTACACGCGTAGGAATGATAAAAACTTAGTCAAGTATAAAGTCGTCAAAAAAGAAGCTAAACATACAATAAGTGAAGCAAGAAATCAAGCTTATGAAAATTTTATAAGAGACTAGATATCAAAAATGGAGAACATGACATATAAAATTGTTCGAACTAGAGAAAAAAGGTGAGAGATTTAAGTC
Source organism: Platanthera guangdongensis (assembly GCA_039583875.1). Classification (NCBI taxonomy): domain Eukaryota; kingdom Viridiplantae; phylum Streptophyta; class Magnoliopsida; order Asparagales; family Orchidaceae; genus Platanthera; species Platanthera guangdongensis. The sequence continues at coordinate 12,777,320 of CM077165.1, forward strand.
AATTAAAATGCATAAAAGATGAAACAGGTATAGTTTTGACGGATGATGAAAATATTAAAAAAATGATGAAAAAGATATTTTTATTAACTCATGAAATAAAAGAAAATAAATTAAAGTTGAAAAAATTAAGTAAATCGGAATAGTATATGAACATAATATTTTATTGTAAATTCAAAGTATCAGAGGTAACTGAAACTCTAAAGAAGATGAAAAATGAAAAAACGGTTAAGGGAGACAATATACCCATCGAAATATGAAAATGTCTACGGAATGAATGAATTTTGTGTCTTACATGTTTTTTCAATAAGATACTGAAATCAAAGAGGATGTCAGACCAATGGAGAGAAAGTATTTTGGTACCTTTGTATAAGAACAAAAGATATACAAAATTATGTTAACTACAGAAGAATTAAATTAATGAGTCATATCATGAAACTATTAGAAAAAATAATAGAAAGAAGAGTAAGATAAGAGACTAACAACTCGGAGAATCAGTTTGGATTCATACCAGGGCGATTGACCATGAGTTATACATCTCGTGAGGATACTCATTGACAACTATCGAAGAAGAAAACAAGATTTGCATAAGTTGTTTAACAATCTTGAGAAGGCTTATGATAGTGTTCAAAGAAAGATCTTATGGAGAGTCTTAGAAAAGAAACGTGCACATGTATCGTACATTGACATAATCAAAGATATGTATACAAATTCAGTGACAATGGTGAGAACATCAGGACGATTAACACGGGAATTCCCTATCACTGTTGTCTTACACAAAAGTTCAGTGTTAGTCCTTATCCCTTTAACCTTATCTTAGTTGAGCTCACCAGACATATCCAACAAGCAATAGCTCAGTGTTTATTGTTTGCGAATGATATCGTTTTGGTCAATAAGACACGCGAGGGTGTAAACACAAAATTTGAATCTTGGCGAGACACTTTAGAAAAAAAGGGTTTTAGGTTGAGCAGGGCAAAGACAGAGTATATGGAGCTTAAATTTAGCAGTGCAAGAAGGACAAATGACTTCATTATTAAATTGGATGATCAAGATATTTCTCATATTGAGTGTTTTAAATATCTCGAATCGATAGTTCAAAATGATGGAGATATTGATAAAGATGTGACACATAAAATCCAAGCGGGTTGGTTGAAGGGGAGAGGCGAGTCAGAGATCTTACGTGATCGTAAAGTACCATTAAAACTTAAAAGCAGATAAAATTATGAATGAATGTATCAAGGATAAGATAGGAGTATCACCAGCGAGAAGCTTGACTAATATGGTTTGGACATGCACAAAGGAGACCATTAGAGGCACTTGTTAGGTAATGTGAGATTCTAGTCACTAGGCATGTTAAACCAGGGAGAGGTAGACCAATAAAGACTTGGAATGAAACCATAAGGAAAGACATGATGTACTTAGGCATTAGCGAGATTATGACTAAAGACAGGGCACAATGGCGACAAAAGATCTGTATAGCTGACCCCACTATAGTAGGGTAAAGACTTGAGTGTTGTTGTAATGGATAGTTACCCCCTAAAAATTGAAAGGAACCAATGCGCTAGCGCACCAAGAAGAGCTTGGCGCCTGTAAGGTATCTTGATGATTCACCCCTTTACTTCGACTTTCGTTGGAGGGGATATGAATCACATTTGGGAAAGACTGGTCTAAGATTAACTGAAGGAAATGTGCATACCCTTTAGAGGGGATATTTGAAGTAAATTTTAACTCTGAAGTGATGGGGGACCATTTGGAGTGATTCGGCGCAAGGCGGACCCCACTGTTGTTTATTCACGCAGGCGGACTTGATCGAATATGAGATCTGCCACTGCGGATGCGTCCAACTCGTTGTTCTGATGTTTTTTCATATATAGCTTTATTATTTTTGGATATTATTTCATGTATTTGTGGCCCCAAAACCATCGATCAATCATAGTCGTTGATTACAGGTGCCCTAATTTCAGTTTCTTATAAATAGATGTTAGGGATGCACTTTTGCGGCATTGCTGAAATTAGGAGAGCTTCTTCCTCAATTACAGGTGCCCTAATTTCAGTTTCTTATAAATAGAGGTTAGGGCTGCACTTGTGCAGCCACCTCTTAAACCACATCCCCCACTCGGATCCTCCCTGATCTGGGTATTCCAGCCCAGATCCAGACCCCTTCCCCCCCCCCCCCCCCCCCCCCCCCCCCCCCGCCCATCTCATTGATCCACCTCCAACAAACATCCAACCTCCACCAAATCTGTCCAGATCTGGGCATTCCAGCCCAGATCTTTTCTCTGATTCGGCCTCCCACTCCCCAACCGACCTCCCACTTACCCGATCCAGTCCACCCTCTACCGGAACCCCGCTTCTAGCCCTCCAACGCTCAGATCTACTTTTATTACAGCCGCCCTAATATTATGTATTGTGTTTTGTATTGGATAGAGGTTGTAAGACATTGTGGTGGTTTGTTTATTACATGTTTGTTTGGTACTTCAGTTTATTATAGTGTTGCTCCTTGATCAGTCTCTAACTGCAGGAAGGATTGATTTACTGCGCGCTTGTTTTTGTCCCTTTGTGCGGAGGAAAGCCACTGTCTTAAGCTTAAAAGAAAATACTTCTTTGGTTTATGAATTGATGTCATGTTAATTATGCTATTTAATTGCATGTGTTAATTATTAGCGTGTAACTACAAGTAGGGCATGCATTGAGTCAATGACAAGTTGGGCATCAATCCTCGCTCACCACTAGTGTGCATTCTAAGAGTCCACTACACACCCTACCATACATCACTAAAACTACCCATTTTTACTATGATAACATCCATTTTTGAGATCCGGTGCTATGTGAAAGGACAATTCTCCATTTTGAGCCTCATCTCTCAACTAAAGGTGGACCTTCATTCTCACTGGAGCTCTATTTTAGTATTTATCACCGGAGCAACCGACAGAAGAACTCATTATAGAGATATGCAAGTTTACATTACCTCTTATCATTATTTATTCTTCAGAACTTGCCTGATATTAAATTGATTGATGATCATCAAGTATCTCCATTTTGGCTAGTCTTCTTTCTAATACAACAAATTTTGCTCTTCAGTAAGCATATGTCCTTAATGTGTATTAGAATTTGGTGGTCATTTCACTTCGTTGTCTCATTTAAAAATGGACAGAAGAAGGTGCATCGTATTTCCAGGCGTCCATCACTCTTTGCATCCTCTTCTAATTTAAAATTTGTGGTTAGGCTGTACAAAAGGGTAGCTGGCAGTTAACAAATGGACCCAAATGGAGCAAAAAATGCCAAAAAAATGTACTTTTCATAGAAAATTTGAGGCATAGGAAAACGTAGCTAACTACAAATAGTAGGTTTCAGATTCAGCTCATTTTTATCAATTCTAAGACAAATGGAAGGAGAACATAGTAGCCATGAAGAACACGGCGAGTAACTGTAATCAGTCCACAGTGATAAAGACAAAGCTCGGACATCATCGAAAGCAGCAGTAATGGTGATGCTGAGGTGAAATCAATTTCACGGAAAAGGGAGCGAAAAATGAAGAGGTAGGTGGCTGTGACAGCAAGGGAAGTTAGCGGTTACAATAATGATCTTCTGAAGCATGGCAAAGAGAATAAGAGAGAGGGAGGCAAGACTGCAAGAGCAAGAGAGTGAAAGAAGCAAGAGATGAAGTGATCATATGAATCAAGGAATGAGTGAGCTAGAGCATCGGAACAAAAATTTCCATTTAGGATTATTTAAGTTTAGGTCAGCTTGTAGAAGAGGAGGTTGAAAATAACTGAGAAGTTTTATTAATTTCTCAAATCCTTAGTCTAGAATACATGAAAATAACCGAGAAGTTTTATTATTTTCTCAAATCCTTAGTCTATCCTATAATGTGGGACTAAACCAAAGAGATGGGCTAAAACACGGGGCTCATTATTGGGCCTTATGATTGGCCATTTACATTCTCCTTTAACACTCCCCCACAAGCTAGAGCATACAAATTGTAAGCACCGATCTTGGAAAAAAACTGATACTATAACGGTCAAGGTAGAGCATTGGAGAGAATGTCAGCAACTTGCTCGGTAGCAGGAACATACTGTAACTCCAACTTCTTTAATTGAACATTCTCCCGAATGATGTGACAATCAATCTGTAACACCCCATATCCGTCACATAGCATATAGCAGTAGGTCTGGCCGGGGCCCGACGCCGTATGCCACAGACAGACCGGGTGGTTACTTATGGAAACCATCCAACCAATCTCAACGTCCTACACAGAGCATTCTAGCGGAAGCAGTTTATAAAAGTTGCAATAAAGAACCCAGCATTAGAGCCTGAATGTCCACTAGTACAGAATAGGAATGTTATACAAAATACCCAAAATAAGTCTTAAGGCCTTACAAAATGTTTCACTTCCAATTACATGTTTTACAAACCACGCCACGCAGGCCGGTCACACATGAATAAAGCAGTAAACACTCTCAATTAGGCCTTCAAGGGCCGGCTTCGCATTCGGGCTTTAGCCCGCTATTGACCGCTTGGTCCAGCTGCACCTGCAAGCAACAAACCACCGCACGGTGGCAAAACAAGGCAACGGTCAGCTATGCTGACCAAATTATAACGATCTCGCCCCCAACTCGGGGCGGCGATGCTCCTTCCCTGCATTTCATTAGCATAAACGAGCAATATATATATATAGTCATTTCATCACAGACGTTGGCTCGCACGGCCACACGCCCCGTGCTCTCAGGGCACATTCTCGGTGAACCGGTCGATGTCACGTCAATTAAAGCCATAGACATTCCGGACTCACCACCGCCACTTGGACGGCCAAACCTATGAGCAATTTGTCTTCCTGGCCTGGGTCACGACAATTTAAGTCATTGACCGGCGAAGACCCTAATCTATGCCAACGGTAAGTGTCACGTGCCTTTAGGTCTCTTTAACCGAACGACATAGAACGGGTACGGTTCCATCTAACCCGTGCTCACATCGCAACGACAATTTAAGCCATTTGCGCGGGTCAAACTTCCACCGAGTCCCATTTCCATCACAAGTCACATAACCCGGTTATGTTCAAGTTGGCTCTCAAGCCACCAAGATGGCAAGATCTCGTATCCGCCCAGTTTTCCGGGTGCACCTTTGGGTTAGTCCCCAAGGCTCCCTGCTGCAATCTACCGCGTAGAAAACCCGAAAAACAACCAATAGCACGGAGTCTTCTCCGGCATTATGCAATGCAACATCACCGATCCAGACCAACATGTCCGGGTAGGCTTCACACGTCATGTCAATGTCCGTTCTCGCTTACGGACTCTAAACAACGGGGACTTCACATATCTACCCGAAGGAACGCCTCCAACTCTCCGCAAACTCGCGAGAACGGGCTTCCTATGCAAAGAAAGAGAGCTACTCATGCTCAAGATGAGGATCGTTACTCTAGCGCTCCTCTTTGGCGCCATTGAAAAGTAATCGGATGAAAAGCACCGCACTAGCTTTGCCTCCGCGGATCCGGAGTCGGCTTGCGATTCGGAGCTTCGAAGCTCCTCCAATGGCGAGATCTAGCTCCTTCTTCCTCCCTTGGCTCTCCTCTCTCTCTAAGGCTTTAGAAAGATAACACTTAAGAAAAAGTGAGGGTTTCTAAGTCCAATCCCGGGTATATCCCTTCAAGAACAACCCCCAGCCGTTGGATCTCAAAATAAGGAAACGAACGGCTTTGATTCGGGACTGAAATGCCCAATCTGGACCGAACACGGCCTGGCACACGCCCGTGTCCAGGGCCGTGTGCCTCATTCGCCGTCAAAATCGAATCTCCTGGAACCTCACACGGGTATCGAACACGCCCGTGTTCGAGCTGACACGCCTGTGTTCCATGTGACACGGCCGTGTGGCCGGCCGTGTACCCCATCATTTTTCCCCAAAATCAACCCGAGCACTGCACGGGTTCTAGGACACGCCCGTGTCCTTACCCGTGTCACCTCAACACGCCTGGACCCTAGGCCGTGTACACGGTCTCGACACTCGACACTTCGTCGAGCGAAGATCGTCGACCTACGGACACGGCCTTGGACACGCCCGTGTCCTAGGCCGTGTGTCTTGTCTCGACACATTGTCGACACCAAAGTGTCGACTTCGCGGCTAAGTGTCGACACGGGTCGACACGCCCTACGACACGCCCGTGTCGCAGGCCGTGTGCCCAGTCTCGACACAATGTCGAGACCAAAGTGTCGACTTCCCGGGACGAGTGTCGACACGGGTCGACACGCCCTGCGATACGCCCGTGTCGCAGGCCGTGTGCCATGTCTCGACACTTCGTCGACTACAGATTGTCGACTTCGCGGCTAAGTGTCGACACGGGTCGACACGCCCTGCGACACGCCCGTGTCGCAGGCCCTGTGCCCAGTCTCGACACAATGTCGAGACCAAAGTGTCGACTTCCCGTCTCAGTGTCGACACAGGCTCGACACGCCCTGGGACACGCCCGTGTCCCAGGCCGTGTGCCTGCTGCCAGAACCCAAACTGGCCCAAAACGTCCCCATTTGCTCCTTTGAGTTTCGGGGCGTTACACAATCTCAATATGTTTAGTTCACTCATGGAACACGAGGTTCTTAGCAATATGAATAACAGCTTGACTGACACACAATAGAGTTGTAGGTGAGGAAATGTGAACTCCTAAATCACGAAGGAGACTTTCCAGTCAGGCAGTTTAGACAAAACAACCCTCATTGCACGATACTCGGCCTCAGCAGATGAATGTGCAACAACCGATTGCTTTTTGCTACGTCAGGCAATGAGATGCCCTCCAAAGTAGGTACAAAAACCAGTTGTGGAGCGTCGATCATCCAGAGAACCAGTATAATCAGCATCAGAGTAGGCAATCAGAGCTTGGGAGGAAGAAGATGGTTTATATACGATTCCTTGTCCAGGTGCCGACGTGTCGTCTTTACGTATCTGAGAATGAGCTCAACGACCTGAAAATGAGAGATCCGTGGAGCATGCATAAATCGACTAATAACTCCAACAACAAAGGAGATATCAGGTCTTGTCACAGCAACGTAAATCAGCTTTCAAACAAGGCGACGATAATACTCAGGGTTTGGAAGTGGCAGATCAGAACCAGAACCTTGAATACAGAGTTTGTGCTTGCATCCTGAATATTCAACATCCTGAAGAAGGTCAAGACGGTATTTCCTTTGAGATATGACAAGGTCATCAAGTCATCGAGCTACCTCGAGTTCAAGGAAGTACAAAAGAAATCTCAGGTCTTTAGTTTGAAATACTGAGTTTAAATGCTGTCTAATCATATGTATTCCGGCGGAGTCATTTCCAGTGATTAGGATATCGTCAACATAGACCAAGAGAATTATGATGCTTGCTAGTCGATGATGAGTAAAGAGAGAGAAGTCATTAGAGATTCGACTGAATCCAACATCCTGGACAACTTTGCATGCACGAGTAGACTGTTTGAGGTCATAAATAAATTTCTTCATGTGAAACACGAGATTCCACATGGTCTCAAATCCGGGAGGTTGATGCATGTAGACAGTTTCGTGAAGGTCTCCATTGAGGAAAGCATTCTTAACGTTCAAGTGATGCAAGAGTCATTGACGATGAACAACCAAGGAGAGTAGGACCCGAATAGTATACATCTTGGTAACTGGTGAGAAATTCTCATCGTAGTAGAGACAGTATTGCTGAGTGAAGCCTCGAGACACACCAAGATTTAAGGCGGTCAACTGTCCCATCTGGAGCATGTTTGATGGTATAAACCCACTTAGACCCCACGCAAGTCTGCCCAAGAGAAAGTGGGACAAGATCTCAGGTTTGGTTAGCCCAAAGGGCAGTCATTTCCTCATCCATAACAGCAAGCCACTCCGGATGATGGAGAGCCTCCTGGAAAGAGTGAGGTATCGAAATGGAGGATAGAGACAACACCAATTTCAGAAGAGGCAGGGAGAGGCGATGCAAGGATATATAGTTCGCTAAGGGATGAGTCGTAGAGGAGGATGTCGGATAAGCTGGTCGCGTGAAATCATTGGTAGAGGGTAACTGTTGTAGGACATCATATTTGGGAGAACGTGTTGTTTGGGTTGTACGGGTGGTGATGATGGCATTGGAAGAAGTTGTAGAAGACAAGACATAACAGGGACGGAAGGACAAGTAAGATGGGAGGTATAAGAGAATCTGGATTAGAGGAGTGGAATGGTTGGTATTCGAGAAAGGTGACATCAGCCAAAACCACCATTTTGCAATCCTTAGTCTAGAATACAATGTGGTATTCGAGAAAGGTGACATAACCGAGAAGTTTTATTATTTTCTCAAATCCTTAGTCTATCCTACAATGTGGGACTAAACCAAAGAGATGGGCTAAAACACGGGGCTCATTATTGGGCCTTATGATTGGGCATTTACATTTTCCTTTAACACTCCCCCACAAGCTGGAGCATACAAATTGTAAGCACCGATCTTGGAAAAAAACTGATACTATAACGGTCGAGGTAGAGCATTGGAGAGAATGTCAGCAACTTGCTCGGTAGCAGGAACATACTGTAACTTCAACTTCTTTAATTGAACATTCTCCCGAATGATGTGACAATCAATCTTAATATGTTTAGTTTACTCATGGAACATGAGGTTCTTAGCAATATGAATAACAGCTTGACTGACACACAATAGAGTTGCAGGTGAGGAAATGTGAACTCCTAAATCACGAAGGAGACTTTCCAGTCAGGCGATTTCAGACAAAACAACCCTCATTGCACGATACTCGGCTTCAGTAGACGAATGTGCAACAATCGATTGCTTTTTGCTATGTCAGGCAATGAGATGCCCTCCAAAGTAGGTACAAAAACCAGTTGTGGAGCGTCGATCATCCAGAGAACCAGTATAATTACATCAGAGTAGGCAATCAGGGCCTGGGAGGAAGAATATGGTTTATATACGAGTCCTTGTCCAGGTGTCGACGTGTCGTCTTTAAGTATCTGAGAATGAGCTCAACGACCTGAAAATGAGAGATCCGTGGAGCATGCATAAATCGACTAATAACTCCAACAATAAAGGAGATATCAGGTCTTGTCACAACAACGTAAATCATCTTTCCAACAAGGCGACGATAATACTCAGGGTCTGGAAGTGGCAGATCTGAACCAGAACCTTGAATACAGAGTTTGTGCTTGCATCCTGAATAGTCAGCATCCTGAAGAAGGTCAAGACAGTATTTCCTTTGAGATATGACAAGGTCATCAAGTCGTCGAGCTACCTCAAGTTCAAGGAAGTACAAAAGAAATCTCAGGTCTTTAGTTTGAAATACTGAGTTTAAATGCTGCTTAATCATTTGTATTCCGGCGGAGTCATTTCCAGTGATTAGGACATCGTCAACATAAACTAATAGAATTATGATGCTTGTTGGTTGATGATGAGTAAAGAGAGAGAAGTCATTAGAGATTCGAGTGAATCCAACATCCTGGACAACTTTGCATGCACGAGTAGACTGTTTGAGGTCATAAATAGATTTCTTCAGGTGAAACACGAGACTCCACATGGTCTCAAATTCGGGAGGTTGATGCATGTAGATAATTTCGTGAAGGTCTCCAACGAGGAAAGCATTCTTAACGTTCAAGTGATGCAAGAGTCATTGGCGATGAACAACCAAGGAGAGTAGGACCTGAATAGTATACATCTTGGCAACTGGTGAGAAATTCTCATCGTAGTCGAGACAGTATTGCTGAGTGAAGCCTCGAGCAACAAACCAAGATTTAAGGCGGTCAACTGTCCCATCTGGAGCATGTTTGATGGTATAAACTCACTTAGACCCCACACAAGTCTGCCCCGGAGAAAGTGGGACAAGATCTCAGGTTCGGTTAGCCCAAAGGGCAGTCATTTCCTCATCCATAACAGCAAGTCACTCCGGATGATGGAGAGCCTCCTGGAAAGAGTGAGGTATCGAAATGGAGGATGAGACAACACCAATTTCAGAAGAGGCAGGAAGAGGCGATGCAAGGATACATAGTTCGCCAAGGGATGAGTCGTAGAGGAGGATGTCGGATAAGTTGGTCGCGTGAAATCATTGGTAGAGGGTAACTGTTGTACGACATCATATTTGGGGAAACTATTGTAAAATAAATGTTTGATACTGTGATTCATTTTATCATATAAACCATTGAAAATTGCTTATTGTTTTGTCGTTGTAAGAAAAATGGCGGGTTATCCATCTTTTTTTTTTGAGGGATCGTCTTGTTATAATTTCCTCTCATTGTCTCTTCACGTTATATTTCTCAATGCCTCTAATTATACCAGATGATGACAGAGCATCACTGATTTTGGTTATGTTGTGATTAATTAGGAATGGGGGCATCCATGCCGGAGAATATTTCGCCGGCAAGATGCACGGCTTCAGGGTTTACCGTTTCTCTGATGGTCAACGCTACAAGGGCGCATGGCACGAGGGGAACACAAAAGGTCCGGGAATGTGCTCCTCGACGTATGGTGAGCCACAGTCCGGTCTCTGGGATGACGACTTTCTAGAAATTTCTTCCTTTGCCGTCAATAACACCAGAGTGCTTGTTGCCATTCAGGTATGGATGCCATCAAATCCCTTAATTCCAGCATTCTAAATATATAAATGTTGAATATATAGGCTAATCCATTGCTCCTGTTTCATTCACAGGCTGCGAAAACCGCAACAGAAAAGGCGTACAACGTTCCAAGGGTGGATGACAGAGTGAACAGGGTCATTGCTACGATGAAAAATGCAGTGAACACTGCGGCAGTCACAAGCTCGATGGTCGTCTAGATGGAGCAGAGAAACGGATGGGTCGAGTACGATTTCCCCTTGCAAATGGTCTGATCGAGACCATCCTTCCGGCACAGTGAATCAATGGACAATTGTTAGGAGTTGTTAGGAAGGATTGAACTCACCTGTGTATTCTGTATAGGAAGGAATTTGGCTGAACATAGATAGATAGACATTATTCTGCTCTCATTGATAAGAATTATTTTTTCCACTTGTATGCATAATAAATTCTTATTTTCATTGGAAGTAATTATTCTACTCAAATTACTCGGTATTTTTTTATGCACATTAATTTAGGTTATTCTTTCTCCTAATAAATTTATTTATCTACCTAGTAAATTCATAAATAAATCAAAGTCACGGATTAGAAATTCAAAAATAAATCACAACTTGTAAAGTTAGTTACCATATAAATTTTCACAACCCATTAGCTTTAGATTTTTTGAATGAGAAATGCGCAAAACATCAGCTTATTTGATGTATTTTTTTTTATTTTTTGCAACACAGTAAGAAACAAGCTCAACTAAAGTTGAAATGAACATTTTATATTATGCAACAACACTCAAGCCTTTATCCCACTATAGTGGGGCCACCTATATGGATCCTTTATCGCCAGTGTGCCCTATCTTTTGTCATAATCTCACTAATGCCTAAGTACATCTTGTCTTTCTTTATAGTTTCATTCCAAGTCTTTATTAGTCTACCCCTCCATCGTCTAATATGCATAGTAACTAGACTCACAACACCTAACATTTTATATGATGAATTTAGGGAAAAAAAGATATGACACCGTTGAATATATTAGTGAATAACGAAAATAATGATTTAGCACCACTTCATTAAGGCATTATGAGCCTCTAGGATTTATAATTTTTGTCTAATGTACATTTATGTTGGAAAGTGTACGGTCAGAAGCCGGAATGGAACTCGCTCGCAGGAATTCCACAATATCGTTGCCTTTAAGAACAGAACGACAAGAACAATGGTCATCAACACAAATGTAGTTCTCCAAATAAACCTGAAACATGTTCAGCATCACGGGGACGAATCGGGAGTTTATGAATACCAATCAGCTATTACAAAAGTTGAAGGAACAAATTATAATGAAGTTCTTGCTCTCGTTGTTCAGAGAATAAAAAAGCAAGAGTTTGGGAAAATAGAGAGAAAATCATTTTAGGCCCAATATTTGATGCATTTTATCTTGTTTCCTAACATTGGTGTCCCTTTCTTCCGTAATTTATAAACATACATTATGTCTGACATTTTAAAATATCCCCTGATATATCTTTTGCAATTTGACATTTCAAACTCAAATGAACATGAATCCGATATCGGATATCTGGAACCTAATCCAGAAGGGATTTTTTAGGAACAGAGAAGTGAAGATCTTTGGAGATGAAGTTGAGGGGAGCCGAGAATCAGAGACATGGAGGAGTTGAGGAAGAAGGAAATGGACCTCACACGGAGAAATCGAAGAAGGCGATTTCATAGAAATTGTTGATGCCCCGGGGAATTTGAAATTGAAGGTGGCCAGTAAAATCAAATGAGGCGTATAACACCCCCAAAATTGATTTTAAATGAGGTCATTTGGGTCCTAAGAGGCCTAAGGAAGTCTCATGGAGATTTGTGACTGATTGAGGACTGTTCGGTGAAGTTTTGGAGGCGGTAGAGCAAATATTATTGTGCACACCCTGTTTACACTCCCATGTAAACTGGACGTATATTTCACAGAAAATGTTTTCTTGAGTTTTCTATATGGAGGGTTAAACACTCTGTTTACACGGGGGGTGTACAGAGGAAGTGTACATGACGTAAATAATTTTTAGCTACTTTTCTAAGCCATTGGATGAGATTTATTTATATCTAATGGTGGTGATACATTACTAAGGTTTTTAGACCGAGAAGAGGGTTAAAAGGAGGTCATTTCAGTCTTTGTTTCCGCTTTCTTAGAATAGAGAGGAGGAAGTGGACAAATAATGGGGAGGAATCCGCCATTAGAGGTCAAATCAGAGCTCCAAATCGTAAGCCGAGATCGGATCCACGGTGAGAATTCAATTGGGCTCCTCTTTATGTCTCTTTTTCAATGAATCTATGACAGAGAAAGTAGAAGAAGGTAACGACTTCCCTCTTCTCGATTATAGGATGCGTGTTTTCATCCTTTGATTTTTATGTTTTCAATTTTATGATTTGTGGTACCTGATGCATCTAATTATAGAGTTTGGTGTTACCACACTTCATTACGAACCACTGGTGTATGGGAATTTGACCTAGACATATTTGTATTAGAATTCTAAAAATCATTAATGAACTAGGCATTGCGGGAATAGCCAAAATCAAGGCCCGTAGTCCCATTTGGTAATGTTGCATTTTAGGAAATCAAGTAGATGTGCGATTGTGGCCATAACACCGTTGGACACTCATTTTCCGTGAGATTAGCGGATGTTATGGTTAGGACAAGGGGAGCACATAATATTCTAATTGATTGAAATATGATGCCACAATAATGCATATGACTTGGATAGGTTGTTGGATATGTCACAACATTAGGCATTGTGTGTGATTCCGCCATAAAAGAGGTGTTGGGAATTCATGCATTGACACACTAATAATAGCTTTAAGAATGTTAAGTTTATGAGGTGTTGGGAATTTATGCTTGTAAATTGAATCTCGCTTGTAATAGCGGGTTGACCATGCACGCCCATTAGCTATTTGTACCGACATGGGAGTGTCGATGGCTCTAAACACAAGGGAGAGCGCAAAACTCGAAAGCTTGTCTTTTATTTTATAAATGTCACGCTGGGTCCCTCCATTAGTTAGCCGGATTTTTGTTATCGTCGAATTTTTCTCACATCCATGAGTACACTATGATGATGGTGAGGTACGAGCACACCCAAAAGTGGAGGGACCGACCATTGTCATTGTTTTGCTACCACTGTGAGGTCCGCAGGATTAGCTTTCCCGCTGAAGCTAAAAAGGTCAAACTATGTCAATATATGGTGTAGTTACGGGTTATAAACACATGTTAAGTGGTTGCACGGTAGCTAGAAGTGCCGTTATATAAGTGCATATTTGCTTGCTTTTTTATTAATTAGCTTGCAACATTTATTTCAGCACCTAATTTCTAGTTTACCTGTATATAGTTCTGCATATGTACCCTGATGTTGCTTTAGCTATACATATACTGGTGTTGCTTTACTTTTGTTTCTTTGACAATTTTGTTTAGGTTTCAGAGGCTGATTCTCTTCCCCAAATCTTAAGGGTCTTGAGGGGTGGGAATCCACTAGTTATTGAGGGAGCACACACTATTGAGCTAGCCCGAGCATATACAAACACCTTGCCGCCAGATTTTAGAGACGTGAGAGTTCGCATTTAGTGGCAGTGTTGTTGTTGTACCACCTTTTGTTTAAGCATGATATGCTATTATATATAAACAATAGCTATGATCTTTTTTTGTTAGATACATGCCAAAGGAAAAAATGTGGGTTCGGGAGAAAAATGTACAGACGGACAAAAAATACGTGTTTGAGCGAAAATGCATGCTCAGACAAAAAAATGTGTGCCTGGATAACAAATGTGTCCGGACAAAAAACACGTGTGGGAAAAAAACATACACCCGGAAAAAAATCTGGATAACTGACGGTACGAGTTTGACATTGGGTTAAGGGATTTTTAAGTTTAATAAAATATCTAAAAAATGAGCACTTATGCAAAAAAATGCACACCTATATAAAAAATGTGTGCCCAGATAAAAAAAAACGCATGCCTAAGCAAAAAACATGCACCCGGGCAAATATCAGGATGGCAGGAGTTAGATAATAGATTGAGGGATTTTTAGGTTTAATTAAATATTTATGACTTTGGACTCAAAATCAATTCCACACTAAAAATAAAATAATGTATCAATAGGAATGAAAAGGGAATGGAGAAAACATGTTCGAGGGCAAAAATACAAATAAAGACGAAACATGCACGCCCGGGAGAAAACACAAGCTAGGGGGAGAATGAGCCCCGGGCGAAAACTAGTGCCAGGGGGAAAACGCACAGCAAGGCATACACCCAAACCTAGGCGAAAAACTCACGCTCTGGAGAAAAACACTCGGGCTGAAGAACGACCCTAGCGCGCTTGGGCAGAAACGCGCGTCATTTGAAACGCGTGTGCGCGTGGTCGAAAAATGCGCTCTCAACCGAAAAAACACATGCCTGTTCGGAAAACTCACGTCGGGGCAAAAAACGCACAGGAGGGCAAAATTGTTGAACCCATGTAGAAAATGAATGCCTATACAAAAATGCATGCTCGAGCAAAACATCTTGGCCCAGGGAAAAAATGTGCGTCCGGGCAAAAAATGTACACTCGTGCTGGCAAAAATTGTGCGCTAGGGAGAAAAAAACACGACTAAATAGAAAAATGCACGTCCAGAAGAAAATTGCACATTTGGGCAAAAAAATGGACTCCAGTGCGGAAAAAAGCACGTCCAAGTGGGTAAATCTCTATCCGGGTGAAAAATGTACGCCCGAATAAAAAAATACTCAACCTGCCAGAGAATGCGCAGCATGGCTAAAAAATATGCGCTCAAGCGAAAAATTCACACTCTGGAGAATTAATACACGCTCTAGCAAAAAAACACAAACAAAAATAGTACGACCGGGCTAAAAGATGTACCCATGTAGAAAAACGCTGCCTGAGCGAAAAATGCACGGCCTCGCAAAAATTGCTCGGCATGGCAGAAAGAGCACGCCAAGGCCAAAAAACACGCACCTGAAAAAAAACGCGGGCAGAAAAAAACAAGATCAAACTGACGGTACGAGCTAGACATTAGGTTGAGAAATTTTTAGGTTTATTTAAATATCAACAGTTTTGAACTCAAAAGCCAATTCCACATTAAAACCTTTCATCCGAACCGGAAAATTAAAATTTTCAAATTCTCAAAGTGAATTCTTGAATATCACTATCGTCCAAACAATCAGTCCCTTAAAATTTGGCTTTGGCCAAAGCCTTCTTCTCTCAGCTTGAAAGCAATAAACCCTTGGGAAATCTCTTCCTCGTGAAACTGCCTTATTTTTTTACATCTCCATACAGATTTTTCACCCACGAGCTCTTCACATAAAAGTAAGAAAACAGCTTGAGTCTAGCATTCAAGGCTTCATTACTGCATCCTAGATCTCATTTGTAGTAACATTCATCAATTGATTCATTTAAACAAAAATAATAATGTGGAATTGAGCACAATAAACAAAATTTGAAAATAGATCAATACTTGGGCCAAATAAGAGTCAAATTGAGCTCAATCAACTCTGAGCATGGGTTTGGCACGCCCGAAAAATTATTTATCGATTTTAGGTGAACTCAATTTTGATAAGAGAGTAATCCTGTAAAGGAATTAATGAAATAAAGAAAACATGGATGGCTGACCATTACATGTAATATTTTATTTTGAGATTTATTGGATATATACCATAAATATTTAAAAAACTGAAAAAAAAACAGGAGTAACTATTTATAAATTACCCAGATAGATCCAAGCTCCATAATTTCCAACAAATACAACGAAATGATGAATTTTATATGTTCAACACACCAATCGGCCAGCTTAGACAATATGAAATTATAAATAAAAACACATTACAACACTTACTAGTCAAAATTTATCAGAAATTCAAAAAAAATCTCTTAAACCAAAATCGGAATACAACTAAATAACATGCAGATTATGCTAATTCACATAAAGCACTGAGAAACAATAAGTGGTAGCGAAAACATCTGCTTCACGACGTGAAGATCAAGTCCATTTGAAGGCAGAAAGTACATAATTTAGTTCATACTTTGTCAATAAACTCAAGTTGGTTAGCAAAAAATAAATAAACTCAATACCTTTAATCCTCCTCCATGGGTACTTCTGGAACATTCCATCTATCCTCCTCAATTGGTTTATTAATAACAGAGAAAAGAGGGGGTAAAAAGCAAGTCAAGGAAGTGAAAGATGAACATTATGAGAAGACTAGTGCAGGGGCAAGCTAATAATATTGAAAAGAATTTGTATGAACAATAAAGATTATGGTAAAACATTGTAAAAATTAATAACATTTTAATCAGAAACTATAATCTTCTAACAAAACTAATAATATGCATGTGCAGATGTATTACTTCAGTGTAGCAAGCAAAAATTTCTCTTTGTAGTTAGTGTTAATGAGCAATTTGTCATTCTACAGAAAAATTAGAATAACTATGGTCGAACATGAGTAACCTATAGGTGTGGACCCTGAAAACCAAATGCCTGATAAAAGTCCAGCCAGCAACACCCGGTTTACCGTTACGTGCATGCAGGTCAGCTCGTCCAAGCATGACTCGAGAGGTTGTTAACGAATGCATGCCAGGTCAACGGAATTTCTAGAAGGCTCTATTATGGTATTGTATTTCCACGTTCTAGTTTTACTTCAAAAAATTTGTATATATGTCATTGAATTTTTTTTATAGAATGGATAGTTACCCCTAAAACCAACATATGTCGGTCCCAAATCCGGATGAAAAATGATGAGGGTTGTGTTAGGTAGACGACTAGTGTAAAATTTAGTAACCTTATAGATATGAATCATTTGAGAAATTGTGGAAAAACTAGATTGTTCCGCCTAAGGAATGTGTCGCATGTTCCGAATGCGGCGTCTTCGCAAGTATCACTGCATCTCAAAGACTTTGGTGTAGTGTTAAATATGCAAGAGTCCTCGCTGTATGGTCTGAATGCAACATTTTGACAAAGACCACTGCACCTCCAAAAGGACTTGAGTGTAGGGTTAAATAGGCAAAAGTCCTCACATATTAGACGTCAAAGGGAAGTATATCGTAGGATTTATGACCGACTTATTTTTGAAAGTTGGAATATAGGTATGCTAACTGGAAAAATGATGGAAGGGTGAGAAGAATAAATATTTTATAATCATCGTAGTAAATACGATGATTATAAGAAGAATAAATATTTTATGTCTACAAGAGACTAGATGGAAGGGTGAGAAAGCTAAATTTGTAAACAATTCAGGTTTTAAATTATGGTACACAAGAAAAAAAATAAAACAAAGAGTAGGTATTATTGTGGATACTACTTGGAGTGACAAAGTTGTTAAGATAAATAGAAAATATGAAAAAACTTTAGCTCTTAAATTGGACATAAAAAAGAAAACTATTAATGTGGTCAGTGCTTACGTGTCACAAGTAGGATTAAGTGAAGCTATTAAAGTGCAGCTTTGGGAAGATATGGATGATTTAGTAAGGGAAATTTCACAACGAGAGAAGATTTTGATAGGAGCAGACTTAAATGAACATATATGAAAGGAAAGTATAGATTATACAGTTGTATATAAAGGATTTGGATATGAAGAAAAAAATGAAGGACGAAATATAGATTATACAGTTCTTCCATAAAGAGGGAAGAACATTTAATTAAATTTAAAAGCGGACCAAATAAGTCACAAATTAATTATTTTATGACTCGCAAAATAGATAAAATGATTTGTAAGGATTGCAAAGTCATATCGGAGGAAGGTTTGACAACACAACATAGGTTAGTGATGTTGAACGTATAAATTAAATATAATAAATTTAAGACTGACAAAAATGTTGCCAAAAATTCGGTGGTGAAACTTGAAGATGAAAAAATAGATAGCTTCAAGACATCAGTTGTGGAATAATTAGTTGATGACCCTTATAATAATCCTAGTATCACATGAGAAGTTATGTCTTCAAATTTAAGGATATGTGGAAAGAACATACTTGGAGTAGCAAAAGATCGTGCGCCCCCAAATAAAGAATCATGGTGGTGGAAAGAGTAAGTGCAAGACAAAGTGAGAGTAAAAAAGGTCAGCTATAAATCACTCTACACATGTAGGAATGATAAAAACTTAGTCAAGTATAAAGTCGTCAAAAAAGAAGCTAAACATACAATAAGTGAAACAAGAAATCAAGCTTATGAGGAATTTTATAAGCGACTAGATATCAAAAATGGAGAACATGACATATAAAATTGTTCGAACTAGAGAAAAAATGTGAGAGATTTAAGTCAATTAAAATGCATAAAAGATGAAACAGGTATAGTTTTGACGGATGATGAAAATATTAAAAAAACAATGAAAAAGATATTTTTATTAACTCATGAAATAAAAGAAAATAAATTAAAGTTGAAAAAATTAAGTAAATCGGAATAGTATATGAACATAATATTTTATTGTAAATTCAAAGTATCAGAGGTAACTGAAACTCTAAAGAAGATGAAAAATGAAAAAACGGTTAAGGGAGACAATATACCCATCGAAATATGAAAATATCTACGGAATGAATGAATTTTGTGTCTTACATGTTTTTTCAATAAGATACTGAAATCAAAGAGGATGTCAGACCAATGGAGAGAAAGTATTTTGGTACCTTTGTATAAGAACAAAAGATATCCAAATTATGTTAACTACAGAAGAATTAAATTAATGAATCATACCATGAAACTATGAGAAAAAATAATAGAAAGAAGAGTAAAACAAGAGACTAACAACTCGGAGAATCAGTTTGGATTCATATCAGGGCGATTGACCATGAGTTATACATCTCTTGAGGATACTCATTGACAACTATCAAAGAAGAAAACAAGATTTGCATAAGTTGTTTAACAATCTTAAGAAGGCTTATGATAGTGTTCAAAGCAAGATCTTATGGAGAGTCTTAGAAAAGAAACGTGCACATGTATCGTACATTGACATAATCAAAGATATGTATACAAATTCAGTGACAAGGGTGAGAACATCAGGAGGATTAACACGGGAATTCCCTATCACTGTTGTCTTACATAAAAGTTCAGTGTTAGTCCTTATCCCTTTAACCTTATCTTAGTTGAGCTCACCGGACATATCTAGCAAGCAATATCTCAGTGTTTATTGTTTGCGGATGATATCGTTTTGGTCAATAAGACACGCGAGGGTGTAAACACAAAATTTGAATCTTGGCGAGACACTTTAGAAAAAAAGGGTTTTAGGTTGAGCAGGGCAAAGACAGAGTATATGGAGCTTAAATTTAGCAGTGCAAGAAGGACAAATGACTTCATTATTAAATTGGATGATCAAGATATTTCTCATATTGAGTGTTTTAAATATCTCGAATCGATAGTTCAAAATGATGGAGATATAGACACATAAAATCCAAGCGGGTTGGTTGAAGGGGAGAGGCGAGTCAGAGATCTTACGTGATCGTAAAGTACCATTAAAACTTAAAAGCAGATAAAATTATGAATGAATGTATCAAGGATAAGATAGGAGTATCACCAGCGAGAAGCTTGACTAATATGGTTTGGACATGCACAAAGGAGACCATTAGAGGCACTTGTTAGGTAATGTGAGATTCTAGTCACTAGGCATGTTAAACCAGGGAGAGGTAGACCAATAAAGACTTGGAATGAAACCATAAGGAAAGACATGATGTACTTAGGCATTAGCGAGATTATGACTAAAGACAGGGCACAATGGCGACAAAAGATCTGTATAGCTGACCCCACTATAGTAGGGTAAAGACTTGAGTGTTGTTGTAATGGATAGTTACCCCCTAAAAAATTGAAAGGAACCAATGCGCTAGCGCACCAAGAAGAGCTTGGCGCCTGTAAGGTATCTTGATGATTCACCCCTTTACTCCTACTTTCGTTGGAGGGGATATGAATCACATTTGGGAAAGACTGGTCTAAGATTAACTGAAGGAAATGTGCATACCCTTTAGAGGGGATATTTGAAGTAAATTTTAACTCTGAAGTGATGGGGGACCATCTGGCGTGACTCGGCGCAAGGCAGACCCCACTGTTGTTTATTCACGCAGGCGGACTTGATCGAATAGGAGATCTGCCACCGCGGATGCGTCCAACTCGTTGTTCCGATGTTTTTTCATATATAGTTTTATTATTTTTGGGTATTATTTCATGTATTTGTGGCCCCAAAACCATCGATCAACCATAGTCGTTGATTACAGGTGCCCTAATTTCAGTTTCTTATAAATAGATGTTAGGGATGCACTTTTGCGGCATTGCTGAAATTAGGAGAGCTTCTTCCTCAATTACAGGTGCCCTAATTTCAATTTCTTATAAATAGATGTTAGGGCTGCACTTGTGCAACCACCTCTTTAACCACATCCCCCACCCGGATCCTCCCTGATCTGGGCATTCCAGCCCAGATCCAGCCCCCTCGCCTCCCCCCACTTGCGGTCCCCCCCCCACCCCCCCATCTCATTGATCCACCTCCAACAAACATCCAACCTCCACCAAATCTGTCCAGATCTGGGCATTCCAGCCCGGATCTTTTCTCCGATCCGGCCCTCCCACTCCCAAACCGACCTCCCACTTACTTGATCCAGTCCACCCTCTACCGGAACCCCGCTTCTAGTCCTTCAACGCTCAGATCTACTTTTATTACAGACGCCCTAATATTATGTATTGTGTTTTGTATTGTATAGAGGTTGTAAGACATTGTGGTGGTTTGTTTATTACATGTTTGTTTGGTACTTCAGTTTATTATAGTGTTGCTCCTTGATCAGTCTCTAACTGCAGGAAGGATTGATTTACTACGCGCTTGTTTTTGGCCCGTTGTGCGGAGGAAAGTCACTATCTTAAGCTTAAAAGAAAATACTTCTTTGGTTTATGAATTGATGTCATGTTAATTATGCTATTTAATTGCATGTGTTAATTATTAGCGTGTAACTACAAGTAGGGCATGCATTGAGTCAATGACAAGTTGGGCATCAATCCTCACTCACCACTAGCGTGCATTCTAAGAGTCCACTACACACCCTACCCTACATCACTAAAACTACCCATTTTTACTATGATAACATCCATTTTTGAGATCCGGTGCTATGTGAAAGGACAATTCTCCATTTTGAGCCTCATCTCTATTTTAGTATTTATCACCGGAGCTCTAAATGTACACAACGGGGACTATTAATGTCTACCCGAAGGAACGCTTCAACTCACCACAAACACGCGAGAGCGGGCTTCCTATGCAGTGCTTTCCATCCGCATACATTTCCATGGTGCCAAGGAAAAGCACCATTACTGGAGCTCTATTTTAATATTTATCACCGGAGCTCTATTTTAGTATTTATCACCGGAGCAACCGACAGAAGAACTCATTATAGAGATATGCAAGTTTACATTACCTCTTATCATTATTTATTCTTCAGAACTTGCCTGATATTAAATTGATTGATGATCATCAAGTATCTCCATTTTGGCTAGTCTTCTTTCTAATACAACAAATTTTGCTCTTCAGTAAGCATATGTCCTTAATGTGTATTAGAATTTGGTGGTCATTTAACTTTGTTGTCTCATTTAAAAATGGACCGAAGAAGGTGCAAAGTATTTCCAGGCTTCCATCACTCTTTGCATCCTCTTCTAATTTAAAATTTGTGGTTAGGCTGTACAAAAGGGTAGCTGGCAGTTAACAAATGGACCCAAATGGAGCAAACAATGCCAAAAAAATGTACTTTTCATAGAAAATTTGAGGCATAGGAAAACGTAGCTAACTACAAATAGTACGTTGCAGATTCAGCTCATTTTTATCAATTCTAAGACAAATGGAAGGAGAACATAGTAGACATGAAGAACACAGCGAGTAACTGTAACCAGTCCACAGTGATAAAGACAAAGCTCGGACATCATCGAAAGCAGCAGTAATGGTGATGCTGAGGTGAAATCAACTTCACGGAAAAGGGAGCGAAATATGAAGAGGTAGGTGGCTGTGACAGCAAGGGAAGTTAGCGGTTACAATAATGATCTTCTGAAGCATGGCAAAGAGAATAAGAGAGAGGAAGGCAAGACTGCAAGACTGCAAGAGAGTGAAAGAAGCAAGAGATGAAGTGATCATATGAATCAAGGAATGAGAGAGCTAGAGCATCCGAACAAAAATTTCCATTTAGGATTATTTAAGTTTAGGTCAGCTTGTAGAAGAATAACAGGAGGTTGAAAATAACTGAGAAGTTTTATTAATTTCTCAAATCCTTAGTCTAGAATACATGAAAATAACCGAGAAGTTTTATTATTTTCTCAACTCCTTAGTCTATCCTACAATGCGGGACTAAACCAAAGAGATGGGCTAAAACACGGGGCTCATTATTGGGCCTTATGATTGGGCATTTACATTTTCCTTTAACACTCCCCCACAAGCTGGAGCATACAAATTGTAAGCACCGATCTTGGAAAAAAACTGATACTATAACGGTCGAGGTAGAGCATTGGAGAGAATGTCAGCAACTTGCTCGGTAGCAGGAACATACTGTAACTCCAACTTCTTTAATTGAACATTCTCCCGAATGATGTGACAATCAATCTCAATATGTTTAGTTTACTCATGGAACACGAGGTTCTTAGCAATATGAATAACAGCTTGACTGACACACAATAGAGTTGCAGGTGAGGAAATGTGAACTCCTAAATCACGAAGGAGACTTTCCAGTCAGGCGAGTTCAGACAAAACAACCCTCATTGCACGATACTCGGCCTCAACAGACGAATGTGCAACAATCGATTGCTTTTTGCTACGTCAGGCACTGAGATGCCCTCCCCTCCAAAGTAGGTACAAAAACCAGTTGTGGAGCGTCGATCATCCAGAGAACCAGTATAATCAGCATAGAGTAGGCAATCAGGGCTTGGGAGGAAGAAGATGGTTTATATACGAGTCCTTGTCCAGGTGTCGACGTGTCGTCTTTAAGTATCTGAGAATGAACTCAGCGACCTGAAAATGAGAGATCCGTGGAGCATGCATAAATCGACTAATAACTCCATCAACAAAGGAGATATCAGGTCTTGTCACAACAACGTAAATCAGCTTTCCAACAAGGCGACGATAATACTCAGGGTTTGGAAGTGGCAGATCTGAACCAGAACCTTGAATACAGAGTTTGTGCTTGCATCCTGAATAGTCAGCATCCTGAAGAAGGTCAAGACAGTATTTCCTTTGAGATATGACAAGGTCATCAAGTCATCGAGCTACCTCGAGTTCAAGGAAGTACAAAAGAAATCTCAGGTCTTTAGTTTGAAATACTGAGTTTAAATGCTACTTAATCATTTGTATTCCGGCGAAGTCATTTCCAGTGATTAGGATATCGTCAACATAAACCAAGAGAATTATGATGCTTGCTGGTCGATGATGAGTAAAGAGAGAGAAGTCATTAGAGATTCAAGTGAATCCAACATCCTGGACAACTTTGCATGCACGAGTAGACTTTTTGAGGTCATAAATAGATTTCTTCAGGTGAAACGCGAGACTCCACATGGTCTCAAATCCGGGAGGTTGATGCATGTAGACAGTTTCGTGAAGGTCTCCATTGAGGAAAGCATTCTTAACGTTCAAGTGATCCAAGAGTCATTGGCGATGAACAACCAAGGAGAGTAGGACCTGAATAGTATACATCTTGGCAACTGGTGAGAAATTCTCATCGTAGTCGAGACAGTATTGCTGAGTGAAGCCTCGAGCCACAAACTAAGATTTAAGGCGGTCAACTGTCTCATCTGGAGCATGTTCGATGGTATAAACCCACTTAGACCCCACGCAAGTCTGCCCAGGAGAAAGTGGGACAAGATCTCAGGTTCGGTTAGCCCAATGGGCAGTCATTTCCTCATCCATAACAGCAAGCCACTCCGGATGATGGAGAGCCTCCTGAAAAGAGTGAGGTATCGAAATGGAGGATAGAGACAACACCAATTTCAGAAGAGGCAGGGAGAGGCGATGCAAGGATACATAGTTCGCCAAGGGATGAGTCGTAGAGGAGGATGTCGGATAAGTTGGTCGCGTGAAATCATTGGTAGAGGGTAACTGTTGTAGGACATCATATTTGGGAGAACGTGGTGGTTTGGGTTGTACGGGTGGTGATGATGGCATTGGAAGAAGTTGAAGAAGACAAGACATAACAAGGACGGAAGGACAAGTAAGATGGGAGGTATAAGAGAATCTGGATTAGAGGAGTGGAATGGTTGGCATTCGAGAAAGGTGACATCAGCCGAAACCACCATTTTGCAATCGATGGGAGAGTAATACAATCTTTTTGAGTGCGGGAGTAGCCAACAAATATATATTTGGTAGCTCGAGGAGAAAACTTGTTAGCGGAAGGACAAGGGTTATGGATGTACAACCCCGTATTCGCCCCGGTATAGTTTTAAGCTTTTCGGAGATTTTGCACTCTCGGTGGTCAATTTTGGCTCTAGCTCGGAAACATACTAGTAGGGGGAGGAAAAATCTACCTCCCCCCAGTGGCCCTCTTTTGGGGGGCGGGTGCGGCAAGTTGGCTAACACCAGCCCCCGTCCCGATAGGTGCCTGGCGGCCTGGTGGGGCGAGACCGGCCGGGGGCCGGGGTCTCGCCCCTGCTCCTTCTAGCCTGGCGGCCTGGTGGGGCGAGACCGGCCGGGGGCCGGGGTCTCGCCCCTGCTCCTTCTAGCCTGGCGGCCTGGTGGGGCGAGACCGGCCGGGGGCCGGGGTCTCGCCCCTGCCCCTTCTAGCCTGGCGGCCTGGTGGGGCGAGACCGGCCGGGGGCCGGGGTCTCGCCCCTGCTCCTTCTAGCCTGGCGGCCTGGTGGGGCGAGACCGGCCGGGGGCCGGGGTCTCGCCCCTGCTCCTTCTAGCCTGGCGGCCTGGTGGGGCGAGACCGGCCGGGGGCCGGGGTCTCGCCCCTGCTCCTTCTAGCCTGGCGGCCTGGTGGGGCGAGACCGGCCGGGGGCCGGGGTCTCGCCCCTGCTCCTTCTAGCCTGGCGGCCTGGTGGGGCGAGACCGGCCGGGGGCCGGGGTCTCACCCCTGCCCCTTCTAGCCTGGCGGCCTGGTGGGGCGAGACCGGCCGGGGGCCGGGGTCTCGCCCCTGCTCCTTCTAGCCTGGCGGCCTGGAGGGGCGAGACCGGCCGGGGGCCGGGGTCTCGCCCCTGCCCCTTCTAGCTTGGAGGCCTGGCGGGGCGAGACCGGTCAGAGGCCGCGGTCTCGCCCTTGCCCCCCCTGCAGTTTTACCTTCTTGCCCTCGGGGGGAATTCCCTCTTTACCCCCCGGCGTGACTGTTTTCTATTGGCCCGAGGTTTTTTGGGTGTAAGGGTATTTCGGTCTTTTTACCCCCAGGACTTGGACAAACTATAAATAGACCCCCTTGGGTGCCTTGGAGAGGATCCTTTTCTTAGCTTCCTCCTCCCTTAGCTTCTTCTTGGTAGAGTAGAGAGAGCTCTCCAAGGCGCCTAGCCTAGCCCTTTGGTAAGGGAGGGGAAGAGCTCAGGTAGCCTTCCGGGTGTGAGGTGGGACCTCCGCGCTAGAGCCGAGGGTCTGTTCATAGTCTCCTAAGTCTCTGGTCCGTGACGTTCTCTCGAGTGTAGTAGGTGTGAGGTCACCCCCTTTCAGGGACCCCGAACTCCACAGAGGTCAATTTTGGCTTCAACACTTTTGGTGCGGTGAGCGTGGAGAGTGACCAGCACAGAAGATCTCAGGAGAGTGTCATGACGGGAGGTCAAGGAGGTAGTGATGATCTCGGCGAGCTCCCCACCCCAGGACCCTTTGTGGGGAGGCAAGAGTTCATGGCCTCCATCCAGGGCATCATGGAGATGCTGCGAAGCATTGCTCCTCAGGGTGACAGCTCCACCCCGACCCCCCAGGAGCTAGCTCCCCCCCTCGATGAGTCGACTCCCAGGGGTCTAGGCGAGATGACCCCAGCGGGGGGAGAAGGAAGTGCACCAGGAAGAAAACCAGGAAAGGAGAGGATGGGAGATGGGGTCGAGCGAGACGTCACCGGCCGGGAGCTGTTCTCCAGCCCGGCGAGTGCCAACCTCCCAGGCGAGCAGGTTGCGCGAGTGGAGGTGGCGAGACCACCCCTTAGGGGGTCACCCTTCAGCGAGTTGATCATCTCAGCTCCCGTTCCCGAGGGGTTCAGAGAGCCAGACATGGCTTACTATACGGGGAAGGATGACCCCGTCCAGCATCTGCAGTGGTTCGAGGATGTCGTCTCCATCAGGCCGATGACGGATGCCTTCAAGTGTCGCCTCTTTGCGATCACGCTGAAGGAGAAGGCAAGGGACTGGTTCCATCAACTCCCTCCGAGGTCGATCTATGGGTTCGAGGACTTGAGCCGAAGCTTCCAGCTCCGCTTCTCCACCTCCAAGAAGCGGAAGAGGAGTCCTGAATCCATCTTCTTGATAAGGCAGGGGGCCGAGGAGTCGTTGGCCCGCTACGTTGACCGGTTCCAAGAGGAGATCCTGGAGTTCCAGGAGATGCCAGGGTATGCTCTCCAGATGGCCTTCACCGTTGGGCTGAAGGAGGGCTTCTTCAAGATGAGCTTGACCCGGAAGGCCCCCCTTTCCTTTGAGGAGCTGATGGAAAGGGCGGCAGAGGAGATAGCCATGGAGGCGGCCAACCCGGTGTTTGTCAAGAAGTTGGCAAAGCTGACAGAGACGGAGGCAAAGGAGCAAGGTGGCTCGAGGCCTCAGGAGGGGAGAAGGAGAGAGGAGCGGAGAGCTCAGGAGGGTCCGGAACCAGGTTGGAGGCAGCAGGGAGGACCCGCTCAGGGCCCGGGAAGAGGTTACGCCCATGATGGGGGAAACTTCCATGGGGGCCAAGGAAGGTTCAACTTCCAGAGGCAAGCCCCTAGGCAACTCCTGCCCCCACCACAGCAAGCGATGGAGATTGGTCGAAGGGAGAGGAGGAACCGCCAGGGAAGGAGAAGGGTCAGGATAGAGTTACCCTACTGTGACTTCCATCAGGTGGAGGGGCACATCACGGCTACCTGCCCCGAGTTCCTGGAAGTGAGGGGGGCGAGAGGTCCTGCCCAGCCGCAGCCACCGGTGCGGGTTGAAGAGGTTCTGCCCAGAGGAGGAGGGGATGATGTTTGTGAAGACCGGGTCGATGTCGGACCCCGAGGCGGTATAGCGGTGATCCATGGTGGAGTGGGGATCGAGGCCACTCGGAAGGCAAGCCTCCATGTCATGTACCGAAGGAGCGTCGCCTCAACCTCCCAGACACCGCCCCAGGAGGAGAAGGTCACCTTCTCGGTGAAGGACCTGCCGGATCATGAGGATCCGTTTTGCGATGCGCTGGTCATCCAGACGGCCATCGAGGGCTACAGCGTCTCCCGAATCTTGGTGGACAACGGGAGCTCTGTCAACGTCGTTTTCAGGAAGGCGTTTGATGAGATGAAGATAGAGCCAAGGAGGGTGTTGGCCTCGGACGGACCCCTGTTCGGATTTTCAGGGGAGAGGAAGGAGGTTGAGGGTGGAGTGGGACTCCAAGTTAAATTGGGGGGAGTCTCAAGGAACTGCCGGTTCGTCATTGTGGACGCTCCAAGCAGCTATAACGCCATCTTCGGAAGGCCCCTCATCAGCGCCTTCCGTTGCGTGTCATCTTCCTTCCACCAATGCATCAAGTTCAGCTCCGGAGGGATCCAGGTCAGAGTCAAGGGAGACTCCAGGATGGCAAGACAGTGTTATGTCACGGCCGTCAACACCATCTCTTGGTTGGCCAAGGCAGAGGAGATGGAGAAGATTATGGAGAGCCTAAGCAGGATGGAAGTGTCCGGCGAGCAGGAAGCGGATGGCGACCACCAGGCCCAGACCCCCTGAAGAAGCCTCGTCCCGGTAGAGTCCTGTATTTTTCTTATGTTGTATTGAGTCCAGCCCCCGACCAGCTGAGTCGGGGGGGTCATGTAACTTATCTTTTTCCCCATTTGAGGATGTAAGATTTGGTAAGGACTGATTGAGATGCTTAGTTCTTTTGCTCCGAGACGGTCCCGCTGCCCAGGCTCTCACTAGCTGGGCAGGGCCGGTGGTACCTCTCGTTGATGCCTAGTTGTCTCACCTCGAGATGGATTCCGCTGTCAGGCTCTCACCTAGCTGGCGGGGCAGGTTGATCTCTCGGAGGGTGGGAAGGTCTCACCTCGAGATGGATTCCGCTGCCAGGCTCTCACCTAGCTGGCAGGGCAGGTTGATCTCTCGGAGGGTGGGAAGGTCTCACCTCGAGATGGATTCCGCTGCCAGGCTCTCACCTAGCTGGCAGGGCAGGTCGATCTCTCGGAGGGTGGGAAGGTCTCACCTCGAGATGGATTCCGCTGTCAGGCTCTCACCTAGCTGGCAGGGCAGGTTGATCTCTCGTGCAAGCCAAGTCCTTTGCTCCGAGATGGATTCCGCTGTCAGGCTCTCACCTAGCTGGCCGGGCAGGTTGATCTCTCGTGGAAGCCAAGTCCTTTGCTCCGAGATGGATTCCGCTGTCAGGCTCTCACCTAGCTGGCAGGGCAGGTTGATCTCTCGTGGAAGCCAAGTCCTTTGCTCCGAGATGGATTCCGCTGTCAGGCTCTCACCTAGCTGGCAGGGCAGGTTGATCTCTCGTGGAGGCCAAGTCCTTTGCTCCGAGATGGATTCCGCTGTCAGGCTCTCACCTAGCTGGCAGGGCAGGTTGATCTCTCGTGGAGGCCAAGTCCTTTGCTCCGAGATGGATTCCGCTGTCAGGCTCTCACCTAGCTGGCAGGGCTGGTTGATCTCTCGTGGGAACCAAGTTTGTTACCCAGAGAAGCTCTCGCCACCTAGGCTCCCATAACTGGCGTGGCAGGTTGACTCCCTGGAGAGGCGTGCAAGGAAATTGCACTCGGCGAATACGTTGGTTGGACATTTCTTTCCGAGTTTGTGCCAACCTCGAAAAGAGCGGGGATTGTGTACAACCCTGTATTCGCCCCGGTATAGTTTTAAGCTTTTGGGAGATTTTGCACTCTCGGTGGCCAATTTTGGCTCTAGCTCGGAAACATACTAGTAGGGGGAGGAAAAATCTACCTCCCCCCAGTGGCCCTCTTTTGGGGGGCGGGTGCGGCAAGTTGGCTATCACCAGCCCCCGTCCCGATAAGTGCCTGGCGGCCTGGTGGGGCGAGACCGGCCGGGGGCCGGGGTCTCGCCCCTGCTCCTAGCCTGGCGGCCTGGTGGGGCGAGACCGGCCGGGGGCCGGGGTCTCGCCCCTGCCCCTTCTAGCCTGGCGGCCTGGTGGGGCGAGACCGGCCGGGGGCCGGGGTCTCGCCCCTGCTCCTTCTAGCCTGGCGGCCTGGTGGGGCGAGACCGGCCGGGGGCCGGGGTCTCGCCCCTGCTCCTTCTAGCCTGGCGGCCTGGTGGGGAGAGACCGGCCGGGGGCCGGGGTCTCGCCCCTGCTCCTTCTAGCCTGGCGGCCTGGTGGGGCGAGACCGGCCGGGGGCCGGGGTCTCGCCCCTGCTCCTTCTAGCCTGGCGGCCTGGTGGGGCGAGACCGGCCGGGGGTCGGGGTCTCGCCCCTGCCCCTTCTAGCCTGGCTGCCTGGCGGGGCGAGACCGGCCGGGGGCCGGGGTCTCGCCCTGCTCCTTCTAGCCTGGCGGCCTGGAGGGGCGAGACCGGCCGGGGGCCGGGGTCTCGCCCCTGCCCCTTCTAGCTTGGAGGCCTGGTGGGGCGAGACCGGCCGGGGGCCGGGGTCTCGCCCCTGCCCCTTCTAGCCTGGCCGCCTGGCGGGGCGAGACCGGTCAGAGGCCGCGGTCTCGCCCTTGCCCCCCCTGCAGTTTTACCTTCTTGCCCTCGGGGGGAATTCCCTCTTTAACCCCCGGCGTGGCTGTTTTCTATTGGCCCGAGGTTTTTTGGGTGTAAGAGTATTTCGGTCTTTTTACCCCCAGGACTTGGAAAAACTATAAATAGACCCCCTTGGGTGCCTTGGAGAGGATCCTTTTCTTAGCTTCCTCCTCCCTTAGCTTCTTCTTGGTAGAGTAGAGAGAGCTCTCCAAGGCGCCTAGCCTAGCCCTTTGGTAAGGGAGGGGAAGAGCTCGGGTAGCCTTCCGGGTGTGAGGTGGGACCTCCGCGCTAGAGCCGAGGGTCTGTTCATAGTCTCCTAAGTCTCTGGTCCGTGACGTTCTCTCGAGTGTAGTAGGTGTGAGGTCACCCCCTTTCAGGGACCCCGAACTCCACAGAGGTCAATTTTGGCTTCAACAATGGATATAACAGGTACAACCAAAGGCACGTGGCACGGCGGAAAAAAGGTTGTTTGGAAGGAAAAAGGAGACTAAACGGATTTGCGAAGTTGAGGATGGAGGGCATGCGATTTATGAGATGACAGACAATAGAGACCGCGAAGTTCCAGTATATGGCGGGGACCTGCAATTGAAACATGAGGGATTGTGCGACGTCAAGAAGGTGACGATTTTTCCGCTCAGTCGCACCCTTTTGTTGTGGAGTATAAGTGCACGTCGTTTGATGGATGATGTCAAACTCAATACACAGATTAGAGAAGGTATGTCTTGTATATTCTTGTGCATTATCTGTATGAAAAACTTTAATAGCAGTGAAGAACTTAGTACGAGTCTCAGTAATAAATGCAAAAAAGGTAGAGGCAAGTTCAGCACGATCACGAAGTAAATATAACCAGATCATGACACTAGAAATTTTATATGGTCCCCAAATATCTGAATGCATTAAAACAAAAGGAGCATCTCTCCGAGTATAATTAGGTAAAAAGGACACACGGTGTTGTTTGTTAAAGATACATGATTCACAAGTAAACTCTTGAAGAAAGACATTGGGAAGAGTTTTCTTGAGAATCGGGAGGGGGCATGTCCAAGACGGCGATGTCAATCAACAAAAGTGACCGAGGAGAGAGCAGTAGGAGAAACATCCAAGAGGTGAGCCCATTAGACAGCCGAGTCTTACCAATGATACTCTGGTCCGTCGATCCTGCACAACAAAGGAAATATGTGAGAAAGTCACGCTGGAATCTAGGTCTTGAGTACGACAGCTAACAAAAAGCAGATTACAAGACGATCCTGGAACATGCAAAACTTGGGATATCCAGACGGCAAGTACTAAGATGGTTTTTGCGGAATAATATGGTGTGTGCCACCCGAGTCCACAATCCAATGGGAGCTATGAAAGAGACATGATATACCTTCATTGGAGATCGACGTAACAGAACCAGATGCACGAGTGATCACCCCTTGGAGATGCTGGAGCTGGATAGGTAAAGCGTTGATGTCGTCACGAGTGGAGGAGGTAGGATCGATGACAATGGAGGCAGTGAGATGAGGAGATAGACCATGCTTGCAATGGCAGGTGGCCTCAAGGTGACCTTCCCGACCATAATGAGAACACTTAGGATGGGGACCCATTACGTCTCGGGCTCAGATTGTTGGTGCGACCCCCACGAATTGAAGGAGCGGAAGGAGCTGTAAAGGGCTGCTGGAGAAGAGCCGGAGACGGATGTCCTGGGACATCCGGTAGCGGAGTAACCTTCAAGAGCATAGAGCAGGCATCCGACTGGGAGGGAATTGTAGATGAAGAGAGAACATGAGCACGGATAATGTGGAGATGGGGTGGAATCCGGGCCATCATCATGACGATTTCGACTGCCTCTTTTTTGTGTCTGTTGCGCAGCTAGATCCGTTGTAAGAGGCTGATGTTGTATCCAGACCTCAACAAGAGTCTTGGATCTCGCAACAAATGAGGTTAAGTCGCTCGTTGCGTCGGGGACAAGGGTTTGAAGATCGATGATGATATCGAACAAGTGATGGAGGTTGTTCTGACCGGAACAAAAGGAGTGGAGTTCCACCCACATAGTTTTGGTTGTGTCATGATACATGGCCATGCGATATAGCTCAGTGTCCATAGAATTGAGGATCCATGATTGGACACAGTCGTCATCACGGGGCCACTCTTCGGTCGGCACAGTAGGAGTGGTCGGGTCAGATGGTGGAGAAGCTCTTTGGTTTGCAGAACGCGACGAACAACGTGCACTCATTCAACGAAGTTCAGCTTGCCGCTAAGAGAGATGGTAGTGATCTGAAACTCATCACGGACTTCAAGAAGAGGAGCAGCAGCAAGGGCAGGAAGCAAGGAAGCAGCGGTCGAATCCATGGGGAGGAAGCGACAAGGACAACAAACCGCAAGGCAGAACTAGGAGAGCAAACCGCACAGCGAGGCGACCTAGAGAGTACCAGCTGCGGCTTGAAAGGAATTTGCGGCCTGGAGGACCTGAGAAGAACCAGCGGTCTATGAAGAAGATTATGCGACCAGAAGAAGAATCAGCGGCCAGAGGAATTACAACAGTCTGAGAACAAGCGACACGAGCGATCTAAGTTGCGGCGGCCCGAGAGCAAGCTACGGCGGCCTGAGGAGAACAATGATCAGAGTTGTGGCGGCCTGAGAAAGAATGACGACTTGAGGAACGACGGTCTGAGAACAAGCGGCAGCGGCCTGAGGAGATTAGCGATCTGAGTTGTTGGGGACTGAAGAGCGGCAACCTGACAGTAGTGGAGGCTAGAGAACAGCGTCAACCTGAGGAGGAATGGCGGCCAGAGAACAACAGCAAGAAGAGCTCTTCGCGTGCGGGTAGAGGCACAACCGACAAGAGGACCAAGAGTCTGGGGCCATGCGAATTGGAGAGCACACTAAGGAGTCGCAAGAGCCCGCAGGAAAAGAAGGAGACCGCGAAGCCCTGACGGGTGGGGCCCAGAGAGGACAAGGAGGCAGAGGCTATAAAAGCCAAAGAAGATCACGGGAAAGAGACAAAGGGCGGAAGTCAGGGGCATCAGAAGAGGCTGCAATCTGGAGATATGAGACCGCAAAAAAACAGG
This sequence comes from Platanthera guangdongensis, assembly GCA_039583875.1. NCBI lineage: Eukaryota > Viridiplantae > Streptophyta > Magnoliopsida > Asparagales > Orchidaceae > Platanthera > Platanthera guangdongensis. Next base: position 12,810,664 of record CM077165.1, read on the forward strand.
AAGAACGCATGAGAGCCACAGGTTGCGGTCTAGAGAAGTATAATCGTGCAGAAAACAACAAAGCGGATCAGAGCTCTGATACCATGTAGAAGAATAACATGAGTGAGAAAATAACCGAGAAGTTGTATTAATTTCTCAAATCCTTAATCTAGAATACATGAATTTGTACCCTTTAAATAAGAATGGAAGAGGGGAAGGAGAAGCTATCCTATAATATGGGACTCAACCAAAGAGATGGGCTAAAACATGGGCCTTATTATTGGGTCTTATTATTGGAGCTTTACATTTTCCTTTAACACAGCTCAAAGAACCAAAACACTGGACTGGGGAACCAAAAAGACTTAGATTCCCGGTATCCTAAAACAAAATCTGAATCATGAATTTTTAATAACCGGAATCAATTGGTTTGCTTTGATTCCTCAATCCTTGTAGAAATGGTGCACAATTTATACTTCAGGTGTCATCAATAGGAAATTGCAAAAAACAAGGAAAATAAAAAAGAATGAGAAATACTTTGCATTATCATAACTAATGTGCAAATATTATAAAGGTTTAATTACGGGGCCTCACGAGGACTTCACATAATTACAAAGACACCCCTTCCACTTTTAAAATTACAGAAACCTCCTCTCTAAATTTATAACGTTCAAGACATTCCCTCTAAATTAACATACACTATGAGTGCATCCCTCTCAGAGAAGAGATTTATTGTACTAAAAATAAAAGTGTAAAGTAAAAGGTAAGGTATTTTGTAATTTTAAAAGTAGAAGTGAAGTCCCTGTAATAATGCAAAACCCCAGAGAGGTGCTGATGTCTAACCTTTATTATAAATTAGGACCTGAATCCAAAATGCACCACGGTTTACATAGGGATGAATGAACAGCAGTATCTGAGAACAAAAGACATTAAAATTCCCGAAGTTCTTAACATGAAATCTAGCATTTTTGTATCTGCAACATAAGAATGATTAACAGATTTAAAAATTATTGTTCCATACTCATTTTATTTATGTAGATTGTAAGGCATTAAGCTGGTCATAAAATAAGATATTTAAATAAAGAAGATAAACATATTTTCTTGGAAGTTATAAAAAGGATATTTAGCAATGTTATATCCTCATTTTGGCCTCTGTGTCGGCTATTCTTCAGTTCCCTACGGATTTCAGGTGTAACCTATGAAGTCAAAGATCAAATGACTGTCATAAATTTATATTCTTTTACAAGGGCAAACTTGGAAAAAGGCACAGATTAAAGAATGCGGTGCAGTAATAATACCAAATGATGTTTTTGGTGCTGCATTAAACTGTCGAGATTGTCCTTGTCCGCCATTGTCAATTCATTTTTGTATCTATAACAATTAATCAGCTTAATTATTTAACTATAAGCATAAGAATAAAAAAAATGAAACAAAGTTAAACCCAAACATACTTTCCAGCAATATCCCTAAACCAGAATTTGAAAAATGATGTCATTAAAAACAAAAAGGCGCACAGACATGATTGTTTCCATATTCAACAGATAATTTGACTGATGTCGTTCTAGTTATGATTAACAAATCACAAGAAATTTGGTAACAAAAGGAGTATAAACCAGGAACTCAGATGGCAATAAGTATAGACATCAGGTCATCCTTAAAGAACATAAATCATAACAAGGTAATTAATATGCCAATGCGTTTATTAGACCACAATTACTGATACCTAAAATATAATAAAAAATTATTAATATAACTACAAAATATCTGCCAACATTCACAAAATAAATCCATAGCATGCTTAACATCTGAGAAAGGACAACAGACCAAGCAAAAAAAGGTTGAGATGTTTAATCCATAATGGCGAATGGCCATAATGGCATGGAAACCTAAAATAGATATTTTTGGCATAGAAAAATAGCTCAATTATGTTAAATGAGGTAAGTTATTTTAAGTACCTCATGTAGGGTGGGCTAGGAGTGTGAACTCTAAACAATGCAACCCTAAGTATAGTGCCTGGGAGATAATTATTGTCTAGCCTAGGGTAACGTATGCCTGTGGAGAGTGATCTGAGAGTAAATCAGAAATAATAATTATAGCATAAGTCTCACATATTGCAAATAATTTTAAAAGACAAGTAGATGATGCTTTCCTGCGGTTAGAGGGTCAAAAACTAACACGTGCAAGTAATAAGGATCCTGCAAATCATGATTAGTATCAAAATAAACCCACTAATTAAAATTAACATCCATAAGAATACAAGTGATCTAGTTCGTACAATAATGTTGAAAACAAATAAAACAAACAATAGAACTCACATGTTAGGGGCCGTTGGTGAAGGGGCGGAGATCATGTGATTGTTAGAGCGGCCGAAACTACCTAGAGAGGTAAAAGTTGCTGCCTAATGCTTGTCGGAGAGGGAATGAGGCTTTTTGTGGATGGGACGGGTTGGAGATGCTGTATGGAGGCTTGGCTAGGTGGGAGGGAGCTGGGAAGGGTCGTCTAGGGTACGGAATGTGTCTGAATGGTGATTGGCAGGCACTGGACAGAAATTCCGGTGGCTGGAGGTATCCTGGCACTACTTGGCTAGGGTATGAAAGGATCAGGTTTTGATGGAGTGCTGAATGCAGCCAAGATACAGTGGTGGAGGGCCATGATATGGTGGTAGAGGGTTGTGGGTGGCTTAATAGGGTTCTTCCATGACTGGAAATAGCACAGGAGGGTTGGTTGTACTAGATAGTTGCTGGGAGACTGCTGGAGGAGGGTTTTCAAGGTGGCAGTTGTTGGCGTGCTGTTTGGAGGGGTGACAGGGCTATTTTAGGGTTGTAGGAGGTGGAAAAACAAGAAAACAAAGGGGTAAACAAGGAGGAAGATAATATCCAGGAGTCGGCACCTAGACCTCACGGAGTCGGCACCTAGACCTCACAAAGTCGGCACCTAGACCTCACAAAATCGACACCATGGATGACCGGCGGATCAAGAAAGATGTCCCAAAAATCTGTGAACCCTCATGATGACTGCCCCGACCTCTTAATTATAATAAAACATGTCTTAGGGAAGCCATCTTGGGCAGCTCTGACTGGTTATATACAATGGTTGTCCGTTCAAACTAAATATAATACTAAAAAAATTAACATAGATGAAAATTATGGAAACATCAATCCAGAAACAAACGCAAACTCGAATCATCAATCGGGCGACGCCAAATATGGTTGGTGACAAATCATCCCCAAACGTGACCAAATTCGTGCTTCGTTGTCTCATCAATCCCCATCATTCAGCCTGACTTGAAAGAATTCATCTCCTAATGAATGGAGATGGGTTTTCTCTCATTATATGTTGGGTAAGAATAAATGTGGCTCTTAGAATGTCATCCAAGTATAGTCAACGAAAAAGTGTCTTCTCCAATGAACATGGTACCTCTGCACCTGTTCGTCGGGCCTGGCTATGCACTCATAAGTCACGACATCAGTAATGCTCTCAAAAGTCAAATGACGTGTTTATAGTCCCGAAGAGACCGTTAGTGGTGTCAGTGAAGCCATAAGTGCCTTTCATTAGGGTGAGTGAGGATCGAGAGTAAGGTGATGACGGGACTGTGGTTGGAGAAGGTGAGGCTCAAAAATAGGCTCAAGATACAGGTCCGCAACTCGCGAGGATCGAAGTACGGTGTCAAATCTTCAACATTGAATACAGGGCAAATACTCATACTCTTAGGAATGTCGAGCTCTTCTCCAATGAACACGGTACCTCCGCACCTGTTCGTCGGTCCTGGCTATGCACTCATAAGTCACGACGTCAGTAATGCTTTCAAAAGTCAAATGACGTGTTTATAGTCCCGAAGAGACCGTTCGTGGTGTCAATGAAGCCATAAGTGCCTTTCATTGGGGTGAGTGAGGCTCGAGAGTAAGATGATGACGGGATTGTGGTTGGAGAAGGTGAGGCTCAAAATAGGCTCAAGGTATAGGTCCGCAACTCGCGAGGATCAAAGTATGGTGTCAAATCTTCAACATTGAATACAGGGCAAATACACATACTCTTAGGGAAGTCGAGCTCTTCTCTAATGAACACGGTACCTCTGCACTTGTTCGTCGGGCCTAGCTATGCACTCATAAGCCACAACGTCAGTAATGCTCTCAGAATTCAAATGGCGTGTTGATAGTCCGGAAGAGACCGTTCGTAGTGTCAGTGAAGCCATACGTGCCTTTCACTGGGGTGAGTGATGCTCGAGAGTAAGGTGATGACGAGACTGTGGTTGGAGAAGATGAGGCTCAAAAATAGGCTCAAGGTATAGGTCCGCACCTCGCGAGGATCAAAGGTGTCATATCTTCAACATTGAATACGGGGCGGATACCCACACTCTTAGGGATGTCAAGCTCGTCGGCGTTTGTTTTTATCCTTCTCACGGCTATATAGGGACTCATTCGCTTGATATTTAACGTTTTAGCAGACACCTTGGGGCGCCTCTCCGCTTGATTCGTCTACTCACATTCGCAAAAAAATTGTTGTCGTTGGTGTCTATGTGTAACTTTTATACATTTCAATATTGGATGCAATTTTGTGTTGGATTGACTCGTGTCACCCGTGCAAATAATGAATAAAGAACTTAACAGACTCATGCAAATGATGAACACAAGACTCACTAGATTCACACAAATGATGAACAAAAGAATTGGTATACTTACGTAAATGATGCATATAAAGTACAACAAACATGGCACTCTCTGGGCGGAGGTTCGACAACGAACTGAATGTCTCCAAAATGAAGTGCCCTATTTAGAGGCTCTTTAGGTGGGGTGTAAAAGTATTCTTCTAGTATGCGGCAAACACCCAAATGTTTCTTCGACACTCGTGTACAAGCCCATGACGTGCCAAACATTTCAAAAAAGATGTTACTCAGCAGGGGGCTCGTCAGGCGATAGGTATGAAAATTCATCACAAGTGTGATGATCACCCGAATGAATATCTGAGACATCGACAATGGGCTGTAGCGTGCGTCAAGTGTCTCCAAAAAGAAAAAAATCATTTAGTGGGTAAGTAGGTACTGTGTCCAAGAACTCATCAAAAGTGTGAGGGTTCATAGAGTAGGATATCACAACATCGAGAATGTATTCCAGTGTATGTGAAGCAAACCTTATGAACTTGATGTTAAGCTCAAGGTCCCCACTCAAGGGAAAAACCAGGGATAAGATTTGATTCGATGTCAATGATCCGGTACTTGTAAATGAGTCGCTCACCTTAATCTCATTCTCATAAGAAAGCAATGGCTCGTCAGGAGGATCGGCATAGAAACCATCAATAAAGAGAAAATCTCACATCACAGGGGATAATGTCCTCAGAAGCAGGTGAGACATCCACCACAAGATCAACACTGATCACTTGACTCTCACCCAAGATATGACTAAACACCATGTCAAAGGAACTAACACTTAAAGATGGGCCTATGATTCAAGGAACAACTAGGTCTACATAGAGCGTAGAGGATGGATATGCCACTATAGGGTCATTGAGCCGCTCGTCTTCACTCTCGTGACCATACTCACTAATCATAATAAGTTTGATGTCCACATACAACACAGTCATAATCAGACTAACTCTCATGATAAAGTTGTGTACTACTCGTCGAACATTGAAGTTCGTCAGGATGGAATGTATCAAAGTCAGGTGTAGAATCTCTCATGTCAATGGGAGCACTACTAGACGCGTCGGTAACTTGACCTAAACCCCTAGGTTTTATCATATTAGCTCCTTTTAACGTAGTTCTCAGGCAATCAAAGTGAGCATTGATGCAATCAAATCGATCAAGAATCAATTGCTGAAATTCGGAATCTGGCATCTCTTTGGAACGTTGAGATTGTTTATACGCGTGATCTTATTCTTAAGATAGTGACCTCTAGAGATCCTGATAATCATTGTGCGACGATGGACTAGGACAATCAACACAATAGTATGAGGATCTATCCAGAAAAGCTCTATAGGGCCAAGTATATACAAACTTTGGTTCCTCAATAGAAGAGAGGTGTAGTGATGATGACCTAAATGATACTTGACCCTATCAACATAAAATTGTGTCGAACGACCATTATGACTAGCCATGGATGGCTTATCAACTCTATAAGCCCTACCACTATGTAACATAAGCGTGACCCAAACCTTGGGCTCTGATACCAAATGATGCAGGGTAGGCAAGGTGTGTGAACTCTAAACAATGCAACCATATGTGTAGTGCCAGAGAGATAATTCCTGTCTAGCTTAGGGTGATGTATGTATGCAGGTGGTGATCCAACAGTAAAGCATAAGTCTCACACAACTAACATAAGCAGTTGCAAATAATTTTAAAAGACAGGTGGACTAGGCTTTCCTCTGGTTGGAGGGCTAAAAACTAACACAAGCAAGTGATAGAGGTCCAGCAAATCAAGATTAGTCTCAAAAATAAACCTACTAATGTATATTGAAATTCATAAGAATATGAGTGATGTGGTTCGTACAATAATAGTGAAAACAAATAAACCAAAAAATAAAGCTCACGAGTGAGGGGTTGTACGCGAAGGAGGGAGAACATTTGATTGTCGGAGCGGTGGCGGATACCCGGAGAAATAATAGTTGCTTTTCGGTGGCTGTCGGAGAGGGAATGTGGTGTTTCGTGAATAGGATGGGTTGGAGATGCTGTATGGAGGCCTTGGCTAGGGTGGGAGGGGCTCGGAAGGGTTGTTTAGGATTGGGAGAAGGGTGAAGGTGGTCGTGCATGCATTGGACTGGGCTTGGGAGGATTGGCAGGAGCAGGAATGTGGCTGAATGGTGATTGGCAGGCACTGGACAGAAATTCCAGTGGCTGAAGGTATCCTGGAAAAACTCGGCTAGGGTATGGAAGGATCAGGTTTTGATGGAAGAGTGCTGGATGCAGTCAGGATACGGTGATGGAGGGCTAGATGCAGCCATGACATGGTGGTAGAGGGCGGGAGGCTTAATAGGGTTCTTCCATGAACGGAAACGGCACAGGAGGGTGGTTGTGCAGGATAGTTGCTGGGAGGCTGCTGGAGGACGGTTTTCATGGTGGCAACTATTGTTGGCGTGCTATTTGGAGGGGTGGCAAGACTATTTTAGTGTTGTAGGAGGTAGAAAAACAAGAAAACAACGGGGAAAACAAGGAGGAAGATAATACATAGGAGTCGGCATGTAGGCTCGTGGAGTCGGCACGTAGGGCTCGCGGAGTCAGCACCTAGGGCTTGCAGAGTCGGCACCTAGAGCTCGCGGAGTCGACAGCTAGGGCTTGCGAAGTAGGCGTCGTGGATGACCGGCAGTTCAAGGAAGATGTCTACAAAATTTGTGATCCCTCGTGATGGCTGCCCCTACCTCCTATTTATAATAAAATATGACCTAGGACAATCATCATGAACAACTATGATTGGTCACGACGGTTCTATGATCTCACAAAATAAAACACAAAGAAAACAAATGCATGAAAAATATCAAAATGTCCATCCGTACGCAACTGCGGACTCAAATCATCCATCGAGCAACGCCAAATATGACAGGTGGCAAACAGCCCCAGACGGGCCCAAAACTCATGCTCCACTGTCTCATCAATCCCCATTAGTATCAATATTAGTTGGTGCTCAACAAAAGAAATTAGAAAAAAAGGAAAATAAACAAGGTCTTGAAATATAGCAATCATATTAGTAAAGCATAACCTAAATAAAATCAACAAAGTAATAATCCTCTGCTATCAAATTAAGAATCTAACCTTTGAACAAAAGCAAGCAGCGTCTGGTGCCATATGACCGGCATAACCCTTTTATCCTCAAGAAATCTCATAAAATGTCCAACCAGAGTGTCAAGCACTCGATAAGGCAGTGCATACTTCTTCTCAATTAACAACTTCATGAAGAAGCTGCAGAATATAATGTGACATTAAAAAATTAAAGTTCTGTAGTATACTTCTTCTCAATTAACAACTTCATGAAGAAGCTGCAGAATATAATGTGACATTAAAAAATTAAAGTTCTGTAGTATACGTGTAGTTCAGAAAATAACAAGCATTAGTTTAGATAATATTCAATATATGCAGCTAACTTCACAGCAGATAATAGCTTAACATTGTAAGAAGGAACAACCAACTTTAAGCATGGTATGCATAAACATCAAATAATTGATGATAGCATTAAAATCCACGTTAGAGCAAAAAAGACAGCCTAAAAGGTCAAGTAATTACTGTATTTTCCTGAGTAAAATAACATACATGGCATTCACATGGTTCACAGTAAACTGTGATAAAAGCAGACATTGAATCACAACAAATTTTGCAGGTGGCCAACTCAAATGTTTCTAATTTCTATGTTAGGAAAAAAAGACAGATGAGAATGAAGAGGTAAGAAGAATAAGCTCATAACTATTAGCCGGTTTATTTGATTAATCTAAAATTTTGACATAATTCATTATCATAGACATTTAATTAATCTCAAATTACCTTAAACAAGTTGTATACAGCTAATCCTTCAATTAACTTAATATGTTTTGTTATTATTATATGTAAAACTAAATTTGAAGTTACATGCATATAAATTCATTTCTATCCACTTTCAGAGAATTTAAACTCAAGTGCAGAAATCAGATGCAATCTTTTTATGGTCCCATTTGGTTTAAAACTTTTAAATGTATCTATAATTAAATTTGTTAAATTTGCAAATTGGGGTTCAAACTCCGTAAAGCTCCTCAAGATGCATTCGAAGGTGGTGATTTCATTTTTAGCATACAATGATTTAAAACGAAAACACCATTTTCTAAAATGTCTTTTCAATCTTGAAGCAACCAAATAAGCGGCTCATGACCCTAATACAAAGTAGACCTTGTGAAATTGTCTAATTAAGTTAATAGTTCATTAATGTTACAAACCTTATTGGAGATTCGCGCCGGAGTTGAAGAAACGATGAAATTGGAGGTCTCGATCCTAGAAGAGAGCGTTCCTGGCGGCATCCGGAAGCTGAAATGTGAAAAACATAGTCTTGTTGTGGCTACCGTAGATGGGATATTACAGAGGTGGAGTTGGATGGCCGAGAGGCAGACTCAAGAGTTTGGTGGGTATGCAGTTGGAGGGCAGCACTTATAAGCAAGAATGCCTAGGTAGTATTGGCACTCATATCTCCTAGATCTATTTTTGATTTTGAACTTTATTCCAATTTATGTAATTGTTGCTATTTATGGATTTTCCATTGTGAGGGTTCTAATAACCAAACATTGCCCATTCTATGTTTTTATCCTGGATGAATGAGATTTTGAGCTTAGGGCTAGCCATGAAGGTGTCTCTTGGATTCTAATTTTCCATCTCCTTTCCTCTCTTCCCCCACTAAGAAACATTGTTCCGACATTGCCGTTTCAGCCCGCTAATAGCTGACGGATTAAGTATCCTTTGTGCTACAGCCGCAACTCCTCAAGATCCTGCAACTCCACACGACCGCACAACTCTGGACGATCCAGTAATCGTGCTCCGCACCGGACCATGTTCTTCCCGATTCCGCAGCAGCTTCGTGTCGATCAACATCACGCTAGTCCCCCATCTAACGAAAGTCATTTCCACAGCCACATTGTCGACCTTGCACAAATTCCTTACAATCTCGCAACAATTCTCTGTCCGGATTCCGCATCATTATGGCCCTAACTCATACTGTACTCGTACACTGACATGTCTGGTCTCAGTACATTGACCGTCGGTTAAGCCTCGTCACCTTTCGGTCCTTTGCGGTGAATGTCCACTACTCAAACAATGACTGATGCGCGCCTCCACATTGTGGAAAGCTGTCTCGACATTGTGGAAGGCTGTCTCGACGAACAATCCAACACTCCCGTATCAATGCGAGCCATCCTACAACGCCTCGAGGGTCGGGATACCCGCTCGGAACATCATTCTACCACACATGGACTCCCGGAGGAACCCTCCTCCATCCCTAACCAATAGGTCAGTTCCCCAATAGGTGCACTTCATGGCTAGTATTGCAACGAATCACGCCCCCCACACCCTGGAGATTCCTCACTTAAATGATATTGAGCCCTTGGGATGGATAGCTTTTGCAAAAAAAAGTTCTTTGACATTCAAGGCACCCACGAACCACAAAAAGCATCATTCATGTCATTGCGATGAAAGGCACTGTCTTTCATTGGGTGTGGTGGCTTTGATAGAGAATGCCACCTCTCCTGGTCCGATTTTTCAGCGACAACAATTTGACAACAATTTTCAAGAGTCAGAAATTAGATTGACGAATTGGCGAAGCAAACAATCTTCGAATGATGAGAAGAAGCTTCGTTGAAATTTTTAGAATGATCTGAGGTTTTCTCTACGAAGCAACCTCACCATTGGTAGTCCCTAGTGTTTTTTTGGCGAACTAAATCAAACCCAACAAATCGTGAAAATATTAACAGCTTGCAAGATACCTAAGATTTAAACAGAGAAAACACTCATTAGTAATTCAAAGAACGGTCGTGTATATATATATATATATATATATATATATATATATATATATATATATATATATATATATATATATATATATATATATATATATATATTCTAACATGTGAGGCGTGAGCTGATACCTAAATTATCCGGCTCATATATTGATGGGAAAGAATTAGTCTTAGTTCAAAATAAATTTCATTTGAATTCCAATTCTGCTCTCCAGAAATCTATCAGACGCGTGCTCCTTCATCTTCAACACGCTCCGCCACAAAGATTTGAATTCCCATCCGACCGATTCCTCGACAAACGAGAAATCATCTATGTATATACCCTTCCAGCAGCAATCAAAGCACTAGATGACTCCCATCAACGCCGCAAAATATAGTACATCTACATGTGCCGCAACTTCCATCCAACAGCAGCTCTCGAGCTCAATGACCGTCTAGAGCATCGTTCTCCTCGACCAGCCATAGCTTCGCAGCATCGGCAAAGATACTACCCTGCACTTCGCCATCATCGAATTTGTCGCTCTGCGTAACGCCACCATCGCAACTATTGACCAGTGCATCATCGTCGTCGAATCCTACTGTGCATCATCGTCTTTGTCGACGTACTTGCTACCCCTAGGGTGACAAAATTGCTAGTTACTTTACCTCCCTGTTGGACGTACGTAGAAGATCTCTTCCCCATCCTCTTCACGCCTTGTCGAGCACCGCCATCTACGTCAAGCCACTCATTTTGTCCTTTCCGTTGAACGCTCGGAGAGGAGCAGCCGAGACACTCCTGTTTTCGAGCCCAGAGCGAACATTTTGAGCCCGTGCACTCTTTAAATCGCCTATAGCACACCCCTTTCTTAATCGGCAATCGCACGCCTTTCTTCAAGTCCTACAACCATCTTATTTAATAATTAATTTAGACAATTTAATTGATTAATTAATTATGTAATAAGTAATTAATGGATTAATTATATTTTCCAAAAAAGGAGACCAGGCACGACAAATAAGGAAGTCACAAAGGCGACACTGACAATTTACATCGCTTCCTCACCGAATTTGATGTTCTTTGAGTTGCACACAAGAGTAAACAACTGTTCATCACATGATCAACGCTCCAACCTGAGAAAGTGCAAGTTGTTGATATTTCGACTTGTCCAGCAATCCTCCAACAACTGTCACTTATTATTTTTTTTTCATTTAGAAGGGTACCCATTGTCATGCATCGACTATGTGAAGATCGTTGGTGACTCTCCTATTGCATGAATGAAAATTGAAATGGTGTTGAGTAGCCACCAAACATCTACGGATTATTTTCCACCATTCAATAAGTACAACGATGATATTTTTTAAACAAAGCAATGCTACGCACCATTGTTTTAGCGAGCGTTTAAGGAAACAGCTGATCAGTCATCACTTCACACCCAAAGACCTTATCGTGGTTCTGAGTTTGTAGTATCCTTCTCCATCATCCCCACCTCCGCCCGCTGCTTAGACGACTCTCTGACCTTCTACGAGTTAGCCCATAATAATGCTCTTTTTGGAGATAGATTAAGCATCTAGTGTTCCCATTTTTCCTTCCAGTTTTAATGAGAACAAGAACAGTAACACAATCTTTGAAATTAAAACAAACATTTCCTTTTAAATCCAAGTATTTGATGGCTGGACTCTAAACTTAAAAAATTGGTTGAATCTCACATTTTCTAAAGGGTGAAAAGAACCGATTGGTAATATAATCATTGATTCATCAAAGAAACCAATTAGTAAATCATTCAAAAAGGGTGGTAGAAGCTAATTCAACTTTAGTATGAAATTAGAGATGAATAAATAGGTAAAATAAATAGAAATGGGTACATACCTAGTTGTCCCATAGTAATCCATGCTTGCTATTGTCATCAATGCTACACTGATGACTCATACAAGTCAAATTATTAGAGAGTCTACCCGTGAAAACTAAAAAGGTGGTTTAATGATTACAAGAGTTCCAAAAAAGAGCATAAACAACATGATGCATATTTATAGATTTCGAAATAACACCTTGAATGAAGTGGTGGGATTGATACTTTCTGAATGATACTTCCAATAATATGCGCTTCCATAAGCGTACATGTTTGTGACTGCATACATTTTAAAAAATGAATATTGTCTGCATACAAGAAACAATTGCAAAAATATGATATAGCCAAAACATGTTTTACTTCATTCACTTGCATTATTCAAAATTAATTTTCATTGGCACCATTGTGCAAGTAACCTTTAAGGCTTTAACAAAACCAATTTAGAGAGATAATGCATTAACCAATTAGAGCAAAAGTTACAAAGGAAACAACAGATGCAGGTTACTTATAAATATGATACAGTACTAGTGTAAGAATTACAAACTTCATTTTCAAATGTGATGGAATAATTATAGAAACTACCAACTTCAAATTTTGAGTGCTCTGAATTAAATTTTGTATATGATGCAGTACTATAGTGTAAGAATTACTAACTTCATATTCAAATGTGATGGAAAAATTATAGAAACTACCAACTTCAAATTCAAGTGTTCTGGATTAAATTTTGCATATGATGCAGTACTATAGTGTAAGAATTACTAACTTCATATTCAAATGTGATGGAATAATTATAGAAACTAGCAACTTCAAATTCAAGTGTTCTGGATTAAATTTTGCATATGATACAGTACTATAATGTAAAAAAATAAGAATTACTAACTTCACATTCAAATCTGATGGAATAATTATAGAAACTAGCAACTTCAAATTCAAGTGTTCTGAATTAAATTTTGCATATGATATAGTACTAGTGTAAGAATTACTAACTTCATATTCAAATCTGATGGAATAATTATAGAAACTAGCAACTTCGAATTCAAGTGTTCTGGATTAAATTTTGCAAATGATACGGTACTATAGTGTAACAATTACTAATTGCATATTCAAATGTGATGTAATAATTATAGAAATTACCAACTTCATATTCAAGTGTTATAGAGTAAATATTACATATGATATAGTACTATAGTGTAAGAATTACTAACTTCATATTCAAATATGATGGAATAATTATAGAAACTACTAACTTCAAATCAAAGTGTTCTAGAATAAATTTTGCATGACATGTACCTGACATAAAGGAAATAAAATTCCCTTAAAGAACCCAGCTGGTTTGTAGAGACACTTTTTTATTGCTTCATAAAGAGCACGATGAAGTCGTCTATTCTTTTGAATTTCATATCTAATACGAGGAAGTAGCACAAGCTTGTAAAACCGTTGAGCCTTACTAGGATTGAACCTTGATGCGAATATTTTGGTAGCACTATACATCGCATTTGGAGACCATTTATCAGGCTCGGTTATATAAAGAACTTCTTCCCAACGTTCCATTAATGCAATGCGTTGAAGTGCCTTTGGTATTTTCCCGCTTGTGTACTTACTAAGCACAACTCCAACTCTGCAGTACAATTAATATTGTATTTCTTTAAAATCTGCATATACCGCAATAAAGAGTGAAAAGAAAAGGAAGAAGAAATTGGGAAGGTGAAGGGCAGGAAGAAAAAATTGAATGAGAGAGAGTGAAAATGGTGACGGATTGGGAGAGAAAGAAATATTACTTTTTATAGATGTCTATGACCCCATCGTCCAACTTCGGCATTGGTCGTACGTCTGCAATGAATTGACTAAATTGGTTGGTAGTTAACAAAGAAATATTATGCAAGTCCCTCAATATATTTAAATAAAAACAATGTTGAATTACATTTTCTTCAACATGATATCTTGAGAAAACAAATAACAAAATAATCGCTATATATTGTAAAAGGAAACAATAAAAAACTTAAGATAAAAACCTAAACGGATACATCTAGTATACAAAAAAGGTCAAACATAATTAGTTAGCTCCGTGAAAAAAAAATGTGTTAAAGAACTCGTCGTAATATCACTATGCAAATTTTGTAGACAGCAACAACAACACTCAAGCCTTTATCCCACTATAGTGGGGTTGGCTATATGGATCCTTTGTCGCCATTGTGCCCACTATGCAAATTTTGTAGAATTCATCAAAAATTAAAAGAGAGTAGTTTTTTGAAATAATATATTCGCTCATTTTCTTAGTTAGATGAAACAATCAAAAACTTAAAAAATCAAATTGTGTGCGATAATATAAAATTAATAATTGACCATGCATTTAAATACAGTGCTCATCAACCAATGCATGTGACAGTCTATACAAAGAGGCAATCTATTTAATTAAGAAATAAATAACATATTTTAAAAGAGTATCTACACAGTGTGCAAATGATTTCAACAAAACATGTATAATAACAAATGGTAATCCATTTAAGAAAAACATAGAAAATACATCAAATATCATGAAATTAATTAAAAATATTGAATGATGAGTATTATCATCTGCAAGCAGAAGTTCCAAATTCAAACATACGAGCTAGCTAGCTCAAATTTATGAATTGCCATAAATTAAGGCTTCGGTAGATCTTTCAGATAAACCGAAGCCATCTTTCCAATCAATCATACCAAATTAAATCTAAGAACAATGTTTAGCCTTTGCAAAATAATTTTAATTATACATATATTTATCTTACCTCTAATTTTACTAGATATTATTATTGCCAAATTCTTCGAATATAATCCTTGTATATCAAAATATTCATGTGGAATATTATCATAGTACATCCAATTGGTGCTAGCTAATTGATAATGTGGAAACCTTTTTTGCCCCCTCCGCGGCTGATTTCTTGGTATTTCAATTGCCTATTGTTGTTTAGTTTTTTTTGGATTCCTTTGGCTTATATATCTATCTACATCTAAATAACTAACTTAACTAACTATATATGTATATATATGTATATACATACATATATATATGTATATATATGTACGTAGATACATATATATACACATATATATATATATATATATATAAACTGGGAACTCACGGCTTTCGCCTCCTTGTCATCAGCTTGAACGGCTAGGTCAGCGGTAATTCGGCTCTTGGGACCCTATTAATCGCGCCATCATTAACGGATCTGCTCTTCCAATGGCTCTCTTAAATTTCAGGCTATTTATAGGCCACACTGTTTCTTTTTTTAAAATTATATATATTTATATATATATATATATTATGCATCAGGAGATCCTTAATATGGCATTGCTTAATAATAATTTCATTTTTTCTACAAAATCACTTGATAATATAAAAAAATAGAGTTGCATTGTGCATGACAACAACCAAGGTCTTAATTTGAAGATGATCCAGTAACACGAGGTATCCAATCAGATATTAAAATATATAAAGAACAAGGACAATAGAAACTACATAAACAAACTGACCGGATAAAGTATTTGCATCCTTTTCCTTAATTTTCTTGATGATGATATCAGCCAGTGTGGGCTGTGGACTTGCATCACTTCGAAAAAATAGTGCCAATGTGGCTTCATCCTCCTCATTGATCTTTTCCTAAACCAAAAAAAAAATTAATGAGATTTACAAAATTACCAGGCTATGATAAAGAAAAGCTCGTGGAACTTACAATGTCCAAATCGTGTTCATCTAGAGTTTCCGAGAAACCATCAAAATCGAAGCCTTCATCGTCGCTTTCTACCTCAGGAATGGATGGGATAAATTGGGAGAATGTGGGAGGTGTTAGTTCAGCCTCTTCTTCAAGGAGAATCTCTTTCTGCTGCTTTAGAGCCATCTTAAGGATCTTTGAGCTGAGGTCATAGGGTATCATCTGAACCCAGGGAAAATAGAAACAATTATAAGTTTTCTTTTCCTGAAAAGGAGCAGAACAGAGAAGGGGAGAGTGAGAGATTACCTTATCTTCTGCCTGGTGCCGCTTAGACCGCCGAACAGCCTTCTTCGATATGTGGGCGTCGTCATCATCGTCGAGGAACGGAATGTGGCGTGGCTTCTGCGGCGGCGGCAGTGGATGTTTCCGCTTCTTTCCAGTCATTACAAGGGCTGTTGCAAAATCAGGTACCTAACAAGCACAACTAAAATCAACACAGGCAAGTAATAATGGGCAAACATGCCAAAATCCACAATCATACAGTTATATATATATAACAACAATCAAAGTCTGAGATTTGAACTGCAATCCGACTAGCGGAGGCACAAGGTCCACTGGAATCTTCAACGTGGATGTCCGACGTTCAACCACAACAACCACCACCAGAGAGAAAGCCCCGTCGAGACGCCTGCACTCACGCAAACCTCCGGCACCAAGTCTGCAACTCTCTTCCTCCACAAACAGCAACGCCTCGCCAAGCCAAGATCGGCTCTACGAAATCCGTTACCTGCGGTCCACACTGCGGAGCCGAACAAGCCCCAAAATACTTCACCTCCAATAAGGACGACGCACCCTCTTCCTCCTAGCCGAGAAGACCAAGGTGCTGAGCAGCCCACCTTCACGAGAACCAGGCGACGGCGGTGGCTGCTGATCCAAACGACGGCGGCGGTGCCTCCAACAGGCGATCAAAGGTGGTAGCACCTCCTTCCGGGCGACTCCAGGCAAAAGAGAGGGAGGCGGCTAGAGAGAGAAGCGGCTTCTCCTCGCGAAACAGGGGCGGCGGAATTGGCGGCTTCTAGGTTTGCCCTCACGGGATTATGGAAGGCGCCAGATTCCCCGTCGCGGTGAATGTGAAAATTTTTGGCATCGTCCCGGCGGAAAATTACTTACGGGCCTCCGGCCCGATGGCTACGCGCCACAGTACCTTTTGCTTCGCCCGCCCAATTTAAATTTAAATTAAGATTTTTAAATTTTATATTATATATAGTAAAAAAAATGAAAATTGAAAAACGGTCTTCTCCACCGCCGGCGGCGGACCGGCCTGACCGGGTGCCCCCGGCAGGTTCGAACGGCGGCAGAGCGCCACCGGACCACCGCCGGCAGGTTCGCCTGCTCCCGGCGGACCTGCCGGGCAGCCGGTTGGAGAGAGCCGTGAGAAGGGGGGACGCGGGATGTGGGATCGGGAAACAGGAGAGAGATTTTTTCGTTTTTTTTGGGTCGGTTATTTGCAAACCATACGTGTTATTCGCAGCCCCTAACCGGTCCAAATACTCGAATGGCACTTGTTTTTTCCCCTATTTTCGAACTCACGCTATTGGCAGACCACCATATATCTTTTTAAATAGTATATATATATATATATATATATATATATATATATATATATATATATATATATATATATTATACTTCTATACTATCTTAAAAAGATATATGGTGATCTGCCAATAGCGTGAGTTCAAAAATATGGGGAAAATAAGTGGTCGTCGGATTTGACTGCTTTAATCCTCAATCGTTAGATCTTGGGCTGTAAATATCCACTTTGGTTTGCATATAAAAAAAACCAAAAAAACCTCCATCATCTCTCTCCTAAAACCCGATCCCCACTCCCCCCCCCCCCAACAAAAATTCTGCCGCACAAAATCTTCCGCCGGGCCGGCGGCGGAGCCGCCGGCGGCCTGCCGGCACCCACCGGCGGACTCGCCGGAGGTCGGCGAGGCCGCGGCCGCGCAGGCCGTCGGTCGGTGCCGGGAGGAAGAAAATGGCTGCAGTTTCGCTGCAGCCAGGCCGGCGGCGGAGCCGCCGGCGGCCTGCCGGGCACCCACCGGCGGACTCGCCGGAGGCCGGCGAGGCCGCCGGTGGGTGCCGCGCAGGCCGCCGGCGGCTCCGCCGCCGGCCAACAGGAAGTAACTGCGTGCGGCACGGGCGGGCGCCGACGCAGTTTCTTCAATTTTTAATTTTAAAAAATAAAAAATATATATATATATATTAAATAACTTATTAATTTATAATAATTTTAAAATTAAAATATAAATTATTAGTTTCTAATTTCTAATAACTTATTAATCCGCCGGGGGCGGGCGGCGAATCCCTTCCTGAGGGTCGGGCGAAACCCGCCGTGAGTGGCGTGAGCCCGCCGTGAGGGGCGGGCGAAGCCCGCAGCTGCTGGTCGTGTACTGTCGCGCAGGGCACGAGGGTCGGAGGCCCGCCGTCGGCGGCCAGGTACTGTGGCACGTGGTCATCGGGCCGGAGGCCCGGGCCTGCGACTCGTGTATATATATATATATATATATATATATATATATATATAAAAAAATAAAACTATAATGGAGTTTTGGAGCTTTGGAGCTTTGGAATGACAATGGTTAAGAACACAATTAAGAAAATAAAACTAGTTTTTTTATTTTTGAACATATAAGTGTACGAAGTTTCTTAGATAAGCCGGACGTTCAAGAGCGACGGTCCATAACCATCATGATGATGACTGTCATCATCGTGCCAAATTGAACGTAAATTTTATTTGTATGGTAGATATATGTATATATTAAAAATATATATACACTTTGATTTTTAAAAGTTAATTTAATATGTTAATATAATAATACATCTAAAAACTATGTAATTAATATTTATATAAATATGTATATTAATTATATATATTTATTTTATATATATACGTTATTAGTTATATGTATAATATATATCATAAGATAAAATCATAAGAATTAGTTGGTCAGGTGGTGTGCTATTCACTTAAACTAACAGTGGTCCGGGTTTGAATCCACCCTCTTTCAATTTTTCTGCTCTTTTAATATTGGGCCTTTGGCCCGTCCAGTTGTGTGAAATCGCGTCCGGTTCTCAGCCCACCGGTCCGCCCGCCCGGTTCCGCGGTTCTTGAGCAGTTCGTGGATGGGGCGGGTTGTTTACCTGGACCGGACCGGCAGGGTGCCCGGTCCGCGGTCCGACCGGCCGGTCCGGTCCGGATTTTCAAAAGCTTGCTATTTACGGACACTATTGGCCGCACAAACATAATAGCAGATTAGCAGTATAAAAAATATTTATTAGCAACTAATGGATATTGTTAGCCCAAAAATTAGGTTTTTAAAAAAAAATTTTAGTAAAAGTGTTCAACATAAAAGTTGTGGATCTCGTCGAACTTTTATGTTGAACATTCTTTCTAAAAATGTCATATAACATGTCTATTTTCAAAAGGCGCGGAATCCGGACGAAACTCGCATAATTCCGCCCGAATTACGCGCCTTTTGAAAATAGATCTGTTATATGACATTTTTAGAGAGTGTTCAATATAAAAGTTGTAGATCTCGATGAGATCTACAACTTTTATGTTGAATACTTTTTATAAAAATGTCATATAGCATGCCTTTTTCAAAAGCCGTATGTTTCGCATTTTGGGATGCTATTAACGGTCATATTATGTGTTTTTTATTGTTTTGTCGGCCTGTCAATAGCCAAAGCTGGGATGCCAACATAAATGTCCTGTTTTTTGTGGTACCGGCAGATAACAGACCACGGTGATCGTCCGAATTTGAGTTGATGATGGTGGTCAAAAGGAAGCCTACCAATTCTATAATACCCGCATTCATCCCGAAAAATATAATAAAAGGTTCAACTGGAACCCGCATTATATTTCACTGACAATCAGTTTAATTACGTATTGAAACCAAAACATTTATGTATCCTAACTCTGAGTTACATTATAGCGAAAATTTTTAATTAAAAAAACGCATAACCAGAAATGCCTGCTATATATAAAATAACAGGAATGATTGTCATACACAGAGTCTGGCCTGAAGGTCTTATAGTATATGAAATGTTTATCAACGAGGTGATTTATACTTCGGCATGCAGACCGACAATACATGAAGATAAGTAAACGTTTCGTTTGGCCTTCGAGGGCCGGCATAGCACAAAGGAGCTTCAGCTCGCTACTTCCCCCTCGGTTCTCCTGCACCTGCACGAGGATAATCAACCAAGACGTGACAAACAAGGCAGCAATCAGTTTTAGCTAACCAATTTATAACAACTTCACCCCTCACTCGGGGCGGCGGTGCTCCTTCCCTGTAGGTACACAACATGTATATATATATATTGAAATAAGAATGTGCAATTTAAGCATCATTCATCACAGATGTTGGCGTGCATGGTCATACGTTCTGTGCACTCATGACACATTATCGATGTACTGTATTCCCAGTCCCACTATCATACTCAGCGATGGTTCAACATTTGAGCAATACTAGTCTTTTCGGCCCGTAGCCAAATACTCTCTCCTATGCTACAACATAGTCAAAGACGCTCTCCTATATTGAGATTCAAGTCAGTGATTCACTCTTAGTTGAACGTCATGGGGCGGGTACAATTCAGCCATAGCTCGTTGCTCAAATCGTCAGGCGCAACAAGCCACGACGTGGGTCATCCTCCCCTTGCTCGTTCACAACATACATAATCACGCTATGTTCCAAGACTGACACACATGGCCACTAAAGTTGGGCACTCATGGCCACCAAAGCTGAGCACTTCAGGATCACAACTCAACATGTTACCCTAGTCTTTAAGAGACATACCGCACAATCATAAACAAAGCTCCTTGGGAGATATCGCTAGAGGTAACGCTACCGCTGGGCGATAACAAACAGAACATAAATTTTGGTACAATTTTGGATGTTTTCCTGCAGTACACCTCCAGGACTATCTGCAGCAACCTACAACACCCTCAGACCCCGTAAACTACATGTTTAAGCACAGTGTTTTCTCATGAACGTAAAACAATCATCACTAATTCAGACCAACTTATCTAGATGGGCTTCACACGACATGTCTATTCCGTATTTCAATTCCAGATTCTATATGCCATTTTATCGGGGATACAACTGATCGACACGTAAGAAGAGTTACCTCCACTAGTTCGTGGAGTTCTTTCCTTAATATGTCAAAACAAAGGACTAGCATGTCCAAGGTTTTCAAGAGGAGAATCGTTACCTTTGTAAATCGCTTAGGATCCATGAGATTGCTAGTGATCCGGATGGAAGTGTTTGCAACACCTTACTCTTCGTAGATCTAGCATTGGCTCGCAAATCCCATCACAAGAACTCCTTTAAAGCCCTTCAAGAGGACTGGTTTCAACTTTCTTCTTCCTCTCCTTTCCTTCTCCTCCTCTTCTTTCTCAAGCTTGAAGTGAGAGATGTAAAAAGAGAAATGAAAGGAATGAAAGCTCTTCGGCTACTTATCAATCCCGGGTTGAACCTCAACCACGGGATCCTCAGGCCAAAACACACAGATAGCCATGATTAAACCGAGCACTCATTTAAAAATTGTTATCGCTGGACGATAACTCGCTATCGCGGTGTGATAGCCTTGGTTGTGGCCGCTTGACCAAGTCAACGCCGCTTTGCCACTTAACAACCGCTCCACAACTGAATTACACTATTGTCGGGCTTTATCGTTATCGCCAACAATAGCTTCAAAATCTAGACTGTTATTTTCAGCTATAGGAAACATGGGGTGTTACAAATCTCACCCTTTATGAAATTTCGTCCCGAAATTATTCTTAACAGAAAACAACTTAGAAATACAAAATATACAACAAAAATCTCTATAGAATAGCTCGGGGAACTCCTCAAGCATGGTTTACTCGCTTTCCCATGACAGTTCCTCATGACCATCGTCATCCCAATGGACTTTGACCATTCTGATCGACTTGTTCCTCAGTTGCTTAATCTTTGTGTCTTCGATTCGAAAGGGCTTGACTTTCATTATCAACTCATTATCAACCAACACTTAATCTGCAACAACCATTTGTGTAGGCTCTTGTACCGCCTTTCGCAGCACCGATATGTAAAACAAATCATGCAAACAACTTTGCTCAGCTAATAAAGCAAGTTGATAGGCAACTTCACCAACCCGTTCAATAATCTTAAATGACACAGGGTATTTCTGTAACGTCCCGTAGACCGAACAATACACAATAATCTCTTTTCATGATCATTAGAGAGCATTAGCAAATTTTCTAATCACAATGAATACGACATAACATTAAGTCCAACATACAACAAATACACAAGAAATATTTCTTTCAAAAATATAATGTGTCATCATTTACATCACAAAAGTTTATATACATAAATATTAACATCAAAAGAACCTCTAAAAGACAGTTATATTTATGTATCTCCAACACCATCATATGCTTCAAGCAGAGAACTATCAACGACTAGCTTGCGGCTTCCCTGGTCTTAAAATGTTAGAATTATAAACCATTAGTCTTTCAACAAAATTAAGCGAGAGTTTATCTTTTTATTTTGTTTTATATATAACATTAGAAATATTATTCATAGCAATATGCAATTTAATAATAACAATAGTGACAGTTTGGTAAAACATTATATGCAGCTATGTACTGGACAAAAGTGCTGTAAATTTCATTTTTAATTGCTTATTAATGAAATAGAACCATAAAACAACAAAAACGGTATGCCAAACATTAAATAATTTTTTCATTTCGTTTACGGTATTGCTAAGGGTATCTGTACAATATCAGTATTTATGTCAGTATTTCAGTCTTTGGGCCCAACCCCTAGGGCTTCACTGTCGAAATCAGCACGTTCATCACGTGTCTATGCCTTTTGGCCGACTGATTTGGCATCCGTTTACATCATTTATGTACATTTAGTTTCCGTCATACCCTT
Source organism: Platanthera guangdongensis (assembly GCA_039583875.1). Lineage (NCBI taxonomy): Eukaryota > Viridiplantae > Streptophyta > Magnoliopsida > Asparagales > Orchidaceae > Platanthera > Platanthera guangdongensis. The sequence continues at coordinate 12,833,596 of CM077165.1, forward strand.
AACCATACCATGTGTCGACACATTTATATTTACATGAACATAAGAATGTTTATTTAGTGATTTATCCCCTCAAAAAATCATTCGCCTGTTTGCCTATGCTTATGCCATACATAATAGCCAGAATTAATTATCAATGACATGTCATATTATTTTTATGTTCAATATCGATGCAAGTAAATGAATTTACTCAAATAAAGCATAAATTTAAAAGATAAAGCACACCAGTACTTTTTTCCTTTCTAGAGTCATGCTCAGCGTCATCGCAATATATACCTTGGGTGCCATCCTTCGCGATATCTGTTTAAGAATCATATCATTAAGGGGCATAATATTGGGGTTGCAACACCAAAAACTATGTCGTTGACCTATAGGGTTGACTTATACTTCTGCCTAGAGATTACCTAAGGCAAGAAATCAATAATAAAACCCCAAATGAACATAACCACTAACATTCATTTAATCCCTTCTCTGTGCATTTATAGTTACATGGTAACAATCATCAGATGAAGTAAGATCAGGAAGATAAATAACCAGCCAAACATAACAACACTCCCTTAAAAATTTCCCTAACATCACCCATCGAAGAAAAAGAAACAGTCGGGCCACTAATGTACTGGAATGACTAGCAACATCCGAGCCACACCACATTTACAGAAAAGGACATACTAAGGATCCAACTATGAAGGACGCAAATTTTGGCATGCAGGTAGAACCTGATAACATCACAATACGATCCCCAAATTATAGGTTGGCTTATATAGGCAAATAATAACACCAACACGAGGATCTTGCAACAATAACATCATCCACTTAAGAAGATCGGCCAGAACTAGAAAAACAAACAACAATCGCCGGTAAAAACACACGCACACAACTTAACAGCCGACCAACAACATATTTATAAAATTTCTCCACATAAAGACTTCACCATAGAACAACCCACTAGACCTGGCGACATGCAAAAAAAATGTAAAACCCTAACGGTGGGGGACTCAAAAATCGAAATCACAATAATAAATATAACCTGGAAAGTAAGATATGGGAGTAAGGAAGGAGTAAAGCTCACAGTGCAAGGTTTGTTGAGATCTACCAAGTGAAGCCACAAATTCCAACTAAAATAACAATAACTCCAAGAACCAAAGAACAGATATTGTCGAGCTTTTACCAACCTATTCGACAATAGGAAGAAGGGTCGAGGAGCGGGGAGGCGAGAAATCCAGCAAGCCCTAACTTCAGCTCCGCCCGGACAAGCTTCAGGCGGTGAGAACAGTAAAAAAATAAAGGGAGAGAAGAGATATCAATATTTAATATGATCTCCGCTTACTAAAGTCATGACCTCTTTTGATAAATCAACCACTTAGTCAGCCACTTAATAATTCCTGATCATAGTAAATCTTGAGGTGAAAAAACAATGATGCCAACCCAACCATCCATAAGCCATGTCACACACACACACACACACAGATATATATATATATATATGGATAGCTGAAGCTAGACAACACATACACTTACACATAATGACGAGGCAGACATTCTGCCAAAACGAATCGAGCATCGCAAAACCTTTGAATAGACATTGATTATTTATGTATTTTATCATCATGGGGGATATGTAGTTATATTAATGATCTCATGACATATAAAGTACTCACAAGAAATGATTTCATGATGTATAAAGTACTCACAAGAAATATCGAACGTCACAATTCTTCCCTCCTTGGAAATTTTTGTCCCCAAAAATGATAATCAGTATGTTCGTCAAATAGTAGAGGGAAAAGAGCTCGCATAGTTTCTTCCCGCTCTCATGTCACTTCATCACATGGTTGACCTTTCCACCATACTTACACAAAATCACATCCCGATTTCGTAATTTCTTGCTTTGCTAGTCAATAATCTGGTACAGTTCCATCGGGCTAGACAAATCATCTTCAATTTGTATATTTTTAGTTGGAATAATTTTTCCAGGATCACGAACATATTTACGGAGTGCCGACACATGAAATACATCATGCAACCTTTGCAAGTCCTCTGGTAACTCTAATCAGTATGCGACCTCACCAACTCGTTCAATGATAGGGAATGGTCTCACATAACGTGGACTTAACTTTCCAAGTCGTCGCAGTCGTGAAACACCCTTAAAGGGTTTGATTTTTAAACACATGAGATCGTCAACTTGAAACTCCACGAGGCGATGTTAGCATTATAATACTTTTGTTATCGATCTTATGCCACTTTCATTCTTTGTTAGATAAGTACAATTTTCTCATCCCACTTATCCACTTTCTCTTGATTGTATAACTGCCTTTCACCATCCTCTGCCCAGCTTAACAGTGTACGACATCGATGGCCATACAATGCTTCAAATGGTGCCATTTGTATAGAGGACTGATAGATATTATTATAAGTAAACTCTATCAACGCCAAATATTTCTCCCATGAGCCCTTGAGGTCAATTACGACCATCCGTAATAAATCCTCTAGGAACTGGATAGCTCACTCCGACTATCCATCAGTTTTGGGATGAAATACTATACTGAACAATAATTTTGTTCCCAAATATTTATGAATCTGCTTCCAACTCCCCGATGTGAATCGTCCATCATGATCAGATATAATCGTTCGAGGAAACGGTGTAATTTCACAATAACATAAATATACAATTCATTCAGTCTTTCAGGTGGTCCATGTTGTCGTACTGCTATTAAATGTGCATTTTTGTTAGTCGATCTATGATAACCCATATACCATCATGACCCAATTTACTACAAGGTAATCCAAAGATAAAGTCCATGCCAATGTCTTCCCATTTCCATTCTGGTATTGGTAATGAATGTAAATAACCTCCGGGTTTTTGATGTTCAAGCTTTTACAACTTGGCAAGTATGACAAGAGACAGTATACGTTATCATGCCTTTCTTCATTCCAGACCACCAAAAGTTCTCTTTTAAATCATGATACATTTTCGTTTGACTAGGATGAATTGAATATCAGATATTATGAGCTTCATATAGTATATCTTTCCGCAAATTGTCCACATCCGGTACACATAACCTTCCGTTCATCAATAACAGCCCATTCTGTTATGTAAAACTCTTAGATTTCCAATTTTCACTTTTTCTATCAAAGCCATCAAATATACATCTTTCGGCACAGCTTCCAAGATTCTATCTTCTAGTGTATACCAAATTTGCATCTGAAATAATTGAGACTGTTTGTCTTCTATTATAATATTGTGGACTATCTCCATCTTCACCAGATCAAGCAATAGTTGCATATTATACACTTTCAAAGCTGATGATTTAACAACACTTTTGCGGCTTAAAGCGTCGACAACAACAGTTACCTTTCTAGGATGATATTGAATATCGACATCATAATCTTTAATAAACTCTAGCCAACGTCGTTGATGGAGGTTTAATTCTTTCTGTGTAAAAATATATTTCAAACTTTTATGGTCGGCGAAAATTTCACACCTCACCCCATACAAATAGTGCCGCCAGATTTTCAAAGCAAAAATCACTGCCGCTAATTCCAGATCATGAATCAAATAATTTCTTTCAGCATCTTTCAATTGATGCGAGGCATAAACGATTATTTTCCTGTGGTGCATTAATACACAACCTAAACCCTTATAAGAAGCATCACTATAAATTTGAAATTCTTCCGTCTCTGATGGCAGTATTAACACCGAAGCTGTCGTTAATCTTTCTTTTAATGTTTCGAAAACGAGTTGACAATTTTCATTCCATTGAAAAGGAACATTCTTTCGTGTTAACTGTATCAACGATAAGGATATCTTTGAGAAATCTTTGAGAAATCTTTGAGAAATCTTCGATAATATTCTGCCAACCCACGAAAACTTTGCACTTCTGTCACATTTGTAGGTTGGGGCCAATTAAGAATCGAGTTAATCTTTGCAGGATCAACATATAAACCCTGTTCTGTTATCACGTGCCCCGAAAACGACACTTCCTTTAATTAGAACTCACATTTCAAAAAATTTGCATACATTTAACTTTCCTTCAATCTCTGCAATGCCAGCCACAAATGTTGAGTGTGTTCATCCTTAGACGTTGAATAAATTAAGATATCATCAATAAAAATAATGATAAATTTATCCAGATAGTCTTTGAAGATTTGGTTCATCATATCCATGAATGTTGTAGGAGCGTTGGTTAGCCCAAAAGGCATTACCACAAATTCATAATGTCTATACCTTATGCTAAAGGCAGTTTTGAAAATATCCCCCTCTTTAATCCGCAGTTGATGATAACCTGACGTCAAGTCCATTTTTGAAAACACTTTTGCATTTATAAGTTGATCGAATAAATCTTCTTTGTGGCAAAAGGTATTTGTTCTTCACTGTCAATTTATTCAGTTCTCGATAATCCAAGCATAACCGCAATGTCCTCTCTTTGTTCTTCACGAACAATACCGGTGCTCCCCATGGAGACGTGCTAGGCCGAATAAAGTTTTTGTTTATCAATTCTTGCAACTGACATTTCAATTCGGCAAGCTCTTTTGGAGCCATACGATACGGTGTCTTTACAACTGGTCTCACTTCTTCTTCCAAATGAATTTCAAACTCGACTTCTCTTCTTAGAGGAAGTCCTGGGAGTTCTTCGGGAAAAAGTTCTTGAAATTCACAAACCACAGGTACCACTTTGATATCTTTCTTTGCCTCTATCGTTCCCTTGACCATTACTAATATAGCTTCGCATCCTTTCCGGATCTTCTTAGACGCCTTCAGTGCTGATATTAACATTTTGGACACCTCGCCTAACCCTTAAAAATAGTTATAATTTTATCGAAGCACTTCACCGCCACTTCCTTTATCTTACAATTAATGACCGCCTCATGTTGGACTAGTTAGTCCATACCCAATATTATATCAAATTCAGTAAGTGGTAAAACCACTAAGTCCATCGCAAATGTTTTGTCGTTCAACTCAAATGAAATTACCATTCGTTATTGCGTGGGAACTAGTTGATTATTGTTGGGTTCATTGCCCATAATGTCCTAGATTTGAGGAAGTCAATCTTGTCAATGATACACACATATCCGTAGATGACTATGATGGGACATGTATCCTAAGTGGCTAAGTCAGGTGGTTTGAGAAAATTGGCTAAGTCCAAATTCGTCGAACTAAGCTCAGAGTTCGTCGAGCTGAGCCAATCGTTCGTCGAACTAAGCTCAGAGTTTGTGAAATTTGGCCGAGTCTAAATTCATCGAACTGAGTTCAGAATTCGTCGAGCTGAGCTTATTGTTCGTCGAACTCAGTTCAACATTCGTCGAACACAGTTCAAAGTTGAGTGAGGCTGGCTAAGACATCCAATGCCTAAGGTTTAAGAGGCAGAAAAGTGGTTAAGTCCACAGGCATTGAGTGACAGTCATTCACTCTACGCCATAGCCTCTTAAGTGTTGAGTAACACTCAGTCAGTCAAAGTCAGTATTTTTAAAGAATACATAAATTTGGCTAAGGCAGAAAGCGTTGAGTGAGGCGTGGTCACCCAACGCTCTCAACGCCATAACACAGAATTTGTTAAAGCAAAGGTATTGAGTGAGGAATGCTTACTCAACGTTGTCAACACTTGAGATACTGAAGAAGCAGAAATGGCTAAGGCAGAAAGCGTTGAGTGAGGCATGCTCACTCAACACTCTCAACACCTTATATATAGAATATGCTGCATAAAGGGTTAAGGCAAAAAGCGTTGAGCGATGAAGACACACACAACTCTCTCAACTCCCAATAAAGATAGAATTTTGTCTAAGGTGTTTGGCGTTGAGTGATGCTCACTTACTCAACGCCATGCAGCAGAAAGCTGAGAAGGCAAGTTGGCGTTGAGTGAAGCTGAATCACTCAACGTCTAGAAACAGATTTATAATCTAAGTAGTTTGGCAATAAGAGAAGGTAATTCACTCAACGCCAAGAGACAGTAAATCTGTCTAAGTGATTTGGTGTTGAGTGAAGCTCATTCACTCAATTCCTATACTACTGATGGTTGAATTTTGACTAAGTTTTTAGGTGCTGATGTCAGCATGTCAAAAAGTCAAACATATTCAAATTGTTAGCGGCAAAGCCACAGTACACGACAAAAGGCCCCACAAGCCTACTGTATGGCAGATAGGCGTTAAAGCAAGATGCAGCTGGAAGCTGCATGTACGGCCCATTGCTCTCTAAGAGCCGTTGATCAGCGGACTACAAAAGGAGGAGATGGGCCAAGACACAAGATAACTTTTAGGGCTTCATCAAAAAAAAGAGTTAGCAGCTGACTTCATCTTCCTCGCCATTGCTGTATGTAAAAAGCTTGAAGCACTCCAGGAAAAAAGTTCAGATAGCTGTGTCGTCTCCATCTGGCACAACAGGATCAGATATAGTTCTGAAGAAAGAAGAACCTTCAGCCTGAGGCAGGTTCAGTTAGCTGCTTGAAAACTCAAAATCAACATATCTTTAGTCTTCTACAACAAGTTCAGGAGTAAACTTCTGAGTTCCTCCAACACAGTTTTCTCTGTTGTGGGGAGAGATAGAGCAGAAATTCTCGGCTCTAGTTGTTGACACACTGAAATTTCTTTGTGTCAAAGTTAATTAAATTATTTCTTATTGTAGGATCCTTCTGGATCTGAGCTGTAGGGTCTTGGGCCTGAGGTAGGGCAAATTTGCTTGGGCTGTAGGAGAGTGTATCTCTCTGAGTTGTAGGAGCAAGTTTGCTCTGAGGTAGGGCTATCCTCCATAGCTTGAGTGGAATGCCTTAATTGTTTGAGGTAGGTGATACTTGTATCACTGAGTGTAGGCCTTTGTGGCTGTGGTGTTAGTCTTAGAGGAGACTAGGAGATCCTGAGGGATCTGAGGTGTAAGCTCCTTGGAGCATTGATTTGGAGAAGTGCCTTGACTAACATGAAGTTAGCAAGGTGGGAGGAGAGTGGGTGTACCCATAATTTTGGGAAAATACTATAAAATACTTGTATGCTTTTCTGTGTGTGTTTTTTGTTTTCAGGTTCATAAAAAGCTCTAAATCACATAGTAACTCAAGAAGAAATAAAAAGAGAAAACAAAAGACCAAGACAAACCTATTCACCCCCTCCAGGTTGCTAGCTACCTTATAAACAAGAACTTTCAAGTGGTATCAGAGGGAGGTTTCTCAAAAAGAATTTAACAATCTGAGTGATCTCCAAAGGTAGCTATAGTTAAGTGATCATGGGCTCTGGAGAGCGCCAGATAGAGCTGAGTTCCATGAAACTTCTCATCTGCAGGAAGGAGTATTTTGGAATATGGAAAGAGAGGGTGAGGCTATTCATGGAAGCCTATGATCTAAGGATTTTTATAACTATCAAAGAGAGACCTTACATTCTTATGAAGGTCTCTATTCTGAATGTAAATGACCGGACTTCTAAGACATACTCTAAGATGACCAAGGATGAAATCATCCTTGCTGGACTAGACAAGAGAGCACATAATATTATTGCTAGTGCTATTGATGACTCAACCTTTCTGAATCTAGTTCACTACAAGATCTCCAAAGAGATGTCGAACACACTTGTGGTCTACATGGAGGGGACTGAATAGGTAAGGGATGATAGGAAGTCTCTGCTCAACAAAGAGTATGAGGCTTTCAGGCAAAACCTGAAGAAGAACATAACTGCTTGTTATGAAAGATTTTTTAGAATCATAAATGAGTTGAAGACCTATGGGAGGTCTTCAATAATTATGAAATAAATGACAAGTTTCTCAAATCTCTCACTAGAGACCGGGATACCTAGATCTGTGCCATAAGAGAGGTGGCTAAGCTTCCTGATACTCCTCCCCAAATAATGTTTGGAAAGCTGCTCTCCTATGAGATGCAGCTAGCTACCAGGAAGAAGGAGGAGGCCACCAGCAAATCCCTGACCAAGGAAAAGTCCTTGGCCTTCAGAGCAGAAAGCACAAGGAAGGGCAAGGAGAGGATTCCCACTCCACCAAGAAGACCAGCTGAGCCAAATAGCTCAAACTCAAAGGCATCAGACAACAACATGTCTGATGAAGACTTTGCAGTATTCTCTAGGCAACTCTAGTGGCTGATGAAGAAGAAGCATTGGAAGAAAAGGTCTTCCAACTCCACTCATCATAAGAAGAATCAGTACAAGACTGACTGGTATGATTCCAAACCTAATAAATATAACTCTTCTAAAGTAGTTTGCTACTATTATAGCAAGCCTAAGCATATGATAGCTGACTGCCCAGAGAAGAGGAAGGAGTCTAAGGAGAAGAAGCAGCACCAGAACAAAGGAAAGAAGGAGAAGTTCTTCATTGCCAAGAAGTAAAAGAGCTGGACAGACTCATCATCATCTGAGTCTAAAGAAGAGGAAGCCTACATTGGGCTAGTAGCTACTGCTGCTAATGATAAAGCTGTTGCAGCAGAAGAAGTTAATCCTCTAATGAGGATATGAATTAGGGCCCCTCTGATACTATCAGATAGTGACTCAGAGGAGGATGAAGATGCCCATAATTGTAGAGGGCTGATGGCAATGACAGACGAAGAGGGCAGTCGGGATCAGTCTGGTCAAAGCAAGGTACATTTTTTACCTAATTCTGTTTCTCTGTCTGAGTATGAGACCAGTCCTTGCTCAGAACCCTCTTCAGCCAGTGGTGAAGAAGATTCTGAATCTGAAGGAGATGTCAATCAACTGATTGACAAGTATGAAGAACTTCTAAATGCCTTTAAGAAGGTCAAGAAGTTATCTAAGAAGCAAGCTAAAGAGTCTCATCTCTTAAGTTTGCAATTGCCCAGCAGACTGTAACAACTAATCTGCTGGACCAGAAAGCTAGGGAAATAAGCCAACTGAACTCCCTCTTGGACATCCAGATAGCCTCCATCAAGAGCAAGAAATGTCTTATCAGGGAGCTTGAAGATAAGTTTGAGAAGGAGAAAAGAATAGTGGCTAGCTATTCTAAGCCAAGTACAATACTACCCTTAATAGACACCTTCTCCTCTAAAAAAGGTAAGAAGGGGTTGGGATTCAATGGAAGCACAAGAGTTGCTCCTTTCAAAAAGAAGGGCAAAGCTCCAGCTCCACCTCAGCCTATTGCTTCCAAGCCTCCCATTCTTTTTAGAAAAGTTTTGTTACCTTCTAACAAGTATGACCAGGAAAGCTCCTGTGGTCACTAGGAGAAGGGTTGTTCATCAGGGGTGAACAAAGATGTTCACTGCCATAGTGAAAGCTCTAGCTGGGTCAGTGCCTTTGAGGCTACCCTTGAGAAATTTCAGATGGCCCAACCAGGACCATTTGTTTTTGGTGCTTCAGCACCTACACTCAAGAATGTTGCTGCAGACAAGGCTCTGAATCTGACAACTAAGGGTCAGACTAAGGGCAAGTCTAACAGTCAAGTTGAATTGGGCATTTCTGATGCCATCAAAAGCATTCTCTATAAAAAGAAGCTTGTTGTTGATAGCACTCAGAGCAGACCAAACAAGCCAGCTAGAAGACTTACCCTCAGTCAAATTCTTGCTGAAAGAAATCAGAAAAGGGCTACAACACATCTTTCCCCTGTTAGGACTGCTGCTAACCAAGCTGTATGGCCTATACAGAAGAGAAGATATAACATACATAACTGTTGGTGCTGTGATAAGATAGGGCATTTTGCCATTGATTGCTGGAACAATCCCAATGTGGCCAGAGCTAAAGTCAGTCCACCAGTCAGAAATTCTGCTGGTAGATATGTTCAGTTTGATACTAATGTGCACCTAGGACCCAATAGATATTAGGGTCCTAAGATAAAGTAAATTGTGTATTGCAGGTTAGTTCAAGTTGTTATACCCCTATATGGTACTTGGACAGTGGTTGTTTCAGACACATGACTGGAATAATGAGCAACTTGAAGGAGTTTAACCCAGTAAAAGATGGACCCAAAGTCATCTTTGGTGGTTTAGATAGAGGTGTAACCAAGGGATATGGTAAGATCACCAATGACATGGCCGCCATCACCAAAGTGGCTTATGTTGAAGGGTTGCAACACAACCTTATAAGCATAAGCCAACTTTTTGATCTTGACAATGTTATTATCTTTCACAAGGATGAGTGCCTAATTAGGAGGTCAAGTGACCAAGAGGTCATCTTGACAGGCACTAGGAGTGAAAATGTTTATTGCTTAAACTTTCTATATCTAGATACAGATTCTCCTATCTGTCTAGTGGTAAATGATAAAGTCTCATACTATGTCTAGTTGCACAAGAGGCTAGCCCATTTGAATTAAAATACTATTGGTAAGCTCTTTAATCAAGAGTTAATTAGGAATGGTCCCAATATGAAGTGCTCCAAAGAGGGCATTTGCTCAGCTTGCTAAAAGGGCAAGCAGACAAAAGCCTCCTTTAAGAGCATTAGGGGCAAAGATTCTGTGAGGTGCCTATACCTCCTGTATATGGACTTGTTTGGTCCTATGCCAGTTCATAGTCTTGGTAGGAAGGTCTACACCCTTGTGGTGGTTGATGACTTTTCTAGGTTTGTTTGGGTATTCTTCCTAAAGAAAAAGAATGAAACCCTTGATATATTCACTAAGTTTGTCAAGCAAATTCAGAATAAGTTAAACAGCTCTGTGGTTAAAATCAGAAGTGACCATGGGTCTGAATTCCACTCTGATAGCATGACACGATTCTATGAAGAACATAAGATTCATCAAGAATTCTCTTCACAAAAAACACTTCAGCAAAATGAGATTGTTGAGAGGAAAAATAGGACTCTCATAGAGGCTAGTAGAACACTGTTGAGTGACACATCTCTCCCAGAATATTTCTGGGTTGAGGCAGTAAATACTGCATGTCATGTCCTCAATAGGGCCTCTATCACCAAAAGCCACAAGAAGACTCCCTATGTGAAAGAAATTGTACCTAATCACCTAGAGGGGGGGGGGGGGGGGTGGTAAGAAATTGGACCCTATAAGCCTTACTATTGTTGTTGTACCCAACAACTGCACCACAGCCTGCACCATCTACTGATTACAGTTCTTTGATGGTAGCATGACAGATCAAGCTAGATGAGCAAAGACAGGCTTTGCAAACTTATATGGATGAAGGGAATAAGTCACTGTAATTTGATCTGTCCCAAGACATCAAGTCAATCAGATTTGAAATGAATCTGAACAAGAAAAAAATGACTGACTGCTTCCATAAGGGAGGAAATGCAGTAGTCTATCTGGCCACTCATCAGGAGAAGATCAAAACACAAGTGGATGATATTGCACTAAAATAAGGCTATGTCCTGGAGAATCATCTGAGAATGAATGATAATTTAACATCTTCTCATAATGCCATAGTCACAGAAATGAAGAATATAGCTTCTGCCCATACTGCAGCCCTGACTACAGTTAAGGCAGAATTTGATAAAGCATTACAAGAAGGTATCACTGCTGTTACTTCTGCACTTCAGGATTCCCAGAAGCTAATAACTGAAAAGCTCCAAAGGTTGAAACCTTTCTACAAAGATGGAGTCAACTATCTGAATGCACAGATAAGGTTTCAGAAAGATGATCTTAGGGATCACATTGAAAGGGAAGTCATAAAGGGGGAGAGGGTATTAGTCAAGGCAGGCTCTGATCATGCCAAATGGATTTCAAATTCTATCAAAGCCACCCTTAGATATCTACCCTTATGTGATGATGACAATGTTGCAGAGTCTGGAATTAATCCTGCATATCTTGGAGGAGAGCAAGCTGAAGTAGCTCAAGTGATATACCCTCCACCAGACTTTGATATGATACATCAAGATATACAGTCAATGTATAGCCCTCCTGAGGGAAATCAGAATGTCATCATAGAGAAAGTTGTTCAGCCTGTGCCAGAGGCAACACTGAAAGAACAGGAGGCCTTATTAAAAGAACAAGAGACTCAATTGTCTAAGAAAAGATTCAGAGAGCAAGCTGAACTAAGGCCTGATTTTGAACAATGGAGCCCCACTTCCAGGAATATCATCTTGACTGCATGGAAGGCTGCTAAGGACAATGTCCAGGATAGAGGCAAGTGGTATTCTGAACTGGAGTGGAGGAAGCATGAGAATAGGCAAGAGGCCATTATGCAGTATAGAAGAAAGGCTAAGTTGGGAAAGCTACCTCCTACTGCACAGGAGCCTAGCAAGTACTTCCCTAAGCCTTATCATTATTTTGAAAGGCAAAAGATAAAGGCTGAAGAATTGAAAAAGAAAGATCTTAAAGGGAAGAAGCCTGCTGCTGCTGAAGACACTGAAGCTCAAGTTCAAGCAAAGATTCAATCTGGAAAAGGGGTTGTAATCAAGGAGCCTGAGCTGCCTTAGGATAGAAATTTTTCTTAAGTTTTCTATGTATAATCAGTTGCATTCAACTTTCTGTAACCTTTTGAATAATGAAAATGTTGAAGTTGTTAGAACAATGTGATATGTGTTAAATCTATTACATTACTGTTCTGAGATATTTGTGTATACATGTTTTGTTCATGCATGTTTAAGTATTTTCCCTGTCATGTATTACTGTTTTACATCATACTGTGAATTTGTTATGTATGGTGTATATCATTGACTAAGGGTTATGACTTCTCTAAATAGGGGGAGATTGTTGGGTACATTGAAAAATATGTACCTGATTTTAAGAAGCCTCACCCCACTCAATGATATACATCAAGATGTATTTAATGTGCTTTGAGTTTAGTTGTGCAGGTTAAGTAATTGCAGGGAAAGCATGAAAAGTTTTTAAGTCCATGTGTCGACACTCAGAAGAAAAGTGTCGACACTTAAGAAGGCTTGTGTCGACACCCAGAGAAGCAGTGTCGACACTTGGAGTAATTGTGTCGACACCAGGAATGCAGAGTCGACACCAGACGAAAAGTGTCGATACATACAGGCTGTGTCGACACACAATGAAGAAATGTCCAGAGAAGCTGTGTCGACACTTAAAAGCAGTGTCAACACCCAGAGGAACTTTGCCGACATCAAAAGTGTCGACACTAGGAGGCTGTGTCGACACTCAGCAAAACATCAACAAAGTTCAAGTACAACTGTCAACACTAGGAGGCTGTGTAGACACTCAACAAATTTCAACAAAGTCTAAGTACAAGTTTCGACACAAAGGAGATGTGTTGACACTCAGCCAAAGTCTCAACATATGAAGAATGTGTCGACACAAAGGAGATGTGTCGACACTCAGCAAAAGTCTCAACACATGAAGAATGTGTCGACACAAAAGAGATATGTCGACACTCAACAAAAGTATCAACACAGAAGGCATGTGTCGACACCAAGGAGATGTGTCGACACTTAGCAAGTATCAACATAAGAAGATGTGTCGACACAAAGGAGTTGTATCGACACTTACAAGAAATCAACTAAGTATCAAAGAAGAAGGACTTGTGTCGACACACAGGATCAGTGTCGACACATGTTGAAGAAGCAGTATCGAGAAGCAGATTCTACAACACAAGGAGTTGTGTCGACACCATGAAGGCTAATGTCGACACTTAGTATACTTGTGTCGACACTTAGTCTATCAGTGTAGACACTTAAAGACTGATTGTCTCGACACTTTCAGACAGTTACAGAAAATTCAAGAAGTGACTGGATGACTTGACAGCTGCCATTCCAGCCGGTTTACTGCAACTGTCAAAGCTGTCAGAAAGTTGTTAGAAACCAGAACAGCCAGTCACCTTGGAGAAAGTCTATATAAAGACCCTTCTCCTTCGACAGAAAATAAATCATTGAAGTACAACACAACAAGAAGAAGACCTTCAAGTGAAGATCTAAGAAGTTAGAGAGAGAGAGAGCTCCTTCTAAGAAGACAGATGTTGAAGCAGACTGTGAAGAAAGTTTTAGATTGAGATCTGATTCTTAAGTCAGCAGTGATTGAAGTTCATCTACATAGAGTTTCAACCCTACTGTGTTCTAATTCAAGAAGCTTTGAAGAAAGCCAAGGGAGGTTGATCTCAGCAAAGTTCTTCCAAGAACTCATCAAGAAACCTGTCAACTCTTCTCTCTCCTTCTGAAGACTAATCTCCAGATTTCTAATTTGATCATTTTTAAATGTTATAGTCCCCATCTGAATAACAGTAATGTGCTTCAGTCTGGCTATTTCATTTAATTTCTGATCAAGAAACTTGTCAAAATCTGTTGCAGCAACTTTAAGGCTCACAATCTCCTTAGCCTGACTCTTGGCCAAGGATTTGCTTTTCTTCAAAGCTTGCAACACTACTCTATATTCATCAATCAACTGATGAATATCTCCTTCAGATTCAGATCCACTAACATCACTTGATGCTGATGTATCTGAATCTGACTCAGTACTAGAAATTGAACTAATAGAACAATTTTGTACCTGACTTGGTCCAGGCTGATCCTGGATTTTGTCTCCTTCTGATAAGGCCATCAGTCCCTGACACTAATTGTCCTCATGCTCATATATTGAGTTCATTAATTGTATGAACTCATCTTCCTCTTCTTCAGCAAACAATCCAATATAAGCTTCAACTTCTGAATCTGATTCTGAAGATGACATATCAGACAGACTTTTGTCCTTCTTAGCAACAAAGGACCTTTCCTTTTTGCCCTTGATTTGAGTCTTTTTCTTATCAGTTAACTCTTTCCTCTTCTCTGGACAGTCAGCAACAACATGTCTCTGTCTGTTACAACAATAGCAAACTATCTGTGAGGATGTAGTTTTACTTTGCCTGGACTTTCTTTTTTCATTCTTTGATGACTTCTGTGAAGTGGATGACTTAGACCTCCACTGTTTCTTCTTAAGAAACTTCTGAAAATGTCTAGTAAAAGCTGCAAAATTTTCATCACTCTCACTACTTTCAGAATTCTTACTTTCTGACTCATCTGTCTCAGTCTCAGCAACCTTTAGAGGTGGAGATGGATACTTGCTTTTATATTTCCTAGTGGCTTCAGTCTTGAAAGCCACAGCTCTTTCTTTATGCTCAACTCTTGTAGTTTTCTCTTCCTCCTTCCTTACCATTAACTGCATCTCATATGATAACATTTTGCCAAACAATGTTGGAGGAGGAATGTCTGCTAATTTGGTCATTTCCCTTATGACACAAATCTTGGTGTCCCAGTGCTTTGTCAGGGACCTCAAGAACTTATCATTCAACTCATAATTGCTGAACTCTCTTCCATAGGACATCAATTTATTGACTATCCTATAGAATTTCTTGTAGCATTCTGTTATACTATCACACCTGCCTTGTCTGAAACTTTCATACTCCTGATTCAATAAAGACTTTTTGTCTTGTCTTACCTCTTCTGATCCCTTCATATAGACTATCAGTGTATCCCACATTTCTTTAGAAGTTTTACAGTGTATCAAATTCTGAAATGTGGCATCATCTATTGTACTTACAATAATATTCTGAGCCCTCTTGTCCATAGTGGTCAGAATAATCTCATCTTTAGTCATCTCTGAATAGTCCTTAGGAGTTCTCTGATTTGCATCTAGGACAGATACTTTCATTGGCACATATGACCCTTCTTTGACTGTGATATAGATTCTAGGGTCAGATGTTTCCATAAATAGTCTAACCCTTTCTTTCCAAATGCCAAAAATCTCCTTTCTGCAGATTGGCAACTTCATGGATCCTAGTTCTTTGTGATTCTCTGTTGAACCCATTTTCTTGATTTTTGATTCTGCCTACAGGATTTTTACTCAGACTGTTATGTCCTTTTTGAGTAACCTCGCTTTGATACCACTTGAAAGAAATTGTACCTAATCACCTAGAGGGGGGGGGGGGGGGGGGTGAATAGGTGACCTTAATCTTTTTAAACTTTTAGGCAGAATTAAGCACAGCATTCATAGAACTTTAAACAACATACACAGAATCAGACACACACAGAGTACACATAGTTTTATAGTGGTTCCCCAAGGTTTTAGTACATCCACTTTCCCCCTTCGCCTATCTAGTAGTGTACTAGATTCGGCCAAACTCCTTCACTATTCCTCAGATCCTCAGATCTTACACTTAGAACCCCAAACAGGTTCCTACAACTCAGGCTCAAAGCCCTACCACTCAGTCTTCACCAAGACCTACACTCAGCCTTCAACAAGGCCTACACTCAGCCCTCAACAAGGCCTACACTCAGAGAAATGAATCTCCTACACTCAGGCACACAGGCCCTACCACTCAGCATTTATAATTTCAGGCTTACAACTCAGATCCCTTAGGATCCTAAAAGAAATTAAAATTACAAAGTATATACCCACAACTCAGAATGAGAGAGAAGAGTTGACAGGTTTCTTGATGAGTTCTTGGAAGAACTTTGCTGAGATCAACCTCCCTTGGCTTTCTTCAAAGCTTCTTGAATTAGAACACAACAGGGTTGAAACTCTATAAAGATGAACTTCAATCACTGCTGACTTAAGAATCAGATATCAATCTGAAACTTTCTTCACAGCCTGGTTCAACAGGTGTCTTCTTAGAAGGAGCTCTCTCTCTCCAACTTCTTAGATCTTCACTTGAAGGTCTTCTTCTTATTGTGTTGTACTTCAATGATTTATTTTCTGTCGAAGGAGAAGGGTCTTTATATAGACTTTCTCCAAGGTGACCGGCTGTTCCGGTTTCTAACAACTTTCTGACAACTCTGACAGTTGCAGTAGACCGGCTGGAATGGCAGCTGTCAAGTCATCCAGTCACTTCTTGAATTTTCTATAACTGTCTGAAAGTGTCGAGACAGTCAGTCTTTAAGTGTCGACACTGATAGACTAAGTGTCGACACAAGTAGAGTAAGTGTCGACACTAGCCTTCATGGTGTCGACACAACTCCTTGTGTTGTAGAATCTGCTTCTCGACACTGCTTCTTCAACATGTGTCGACACTGATCATGTGTGTCGACACAAGTCCTTCTTCTTTGATACTTAGTTGATTTCTTGTAAGTGTCGACACAACTCCTTTGTGTCGACACATCTTCTTGTGTTGATACTTGCTAAGTGTCGACACATCTCCTTGGTGTCGACACATGCCTTCTGTATTGATACTTTTGCTGAGTGTCGACACATCTCCTTTGTGTCGATACATTCTTCATGTGTTGAGACTTTTGCTGAGTGTCGACACATCTCCTTTGTGTCGACACATTTTTCATGTGTTGAGACTTTGGCTGAGTGTCAACACATCTCCTTTGTGTCGACACTTGTACTTAGACTTTGTTGAAATTTGCTGAGTGTCGACACAGCCTCCTAGTGTTGACACTTGTACTTGAACTTTGTTGATGTTTTGCTGAGTGTCGACACAACCTCCTAGTGTCGACACTTTTGATGTCGACAAAGTTCCTCTGGGTGTCGACACTGCTTTTAAGTGTCGACACAGCTTCTCTGGACATTTCTTCATTGTGTGTTGACACAACCTGTATGTGTCGACACTTTCCGTCGGGTGTCGACTCTGCATTCCTGGTGTCGACACAATTACTCCAAGTGTCGACACTGCTTCTCTGGGTGTCGACACAAGCCTTCTTAAGTGTCGACACTTTTCTTCTGAGTGTCGACACATGGACTTAGAAACATTTCATGCTTTCCCTGCAATTACTTAACCTGCACAACTAAACTCAAAGCACATCAAATACATCTTGATGTATATCATTGAGTGGAGTGAGGCTTCTTCAAATCAGGTACATATTTTCCAATATACCCAACACTATGAGATCTTGAAAGGCAGAAAACCAAACCTGAGCTATCTCAGAATCTTTGGTAGTAGGTGTTATGTGCTTCATAATGGAAAGTTCCATGTGACTAAGTTTGCTGCCAAATGCTTTGTTGGAATATTTGTTGGGTACAACAATCATAGCAAAGCCTATAGAATCTACAACTTGAAAAGCCAAGTTGTAGAAGAATTAGTTCATGTAGTCTTTGATGAGTCTACTATGATTAATAAGGAGCTACCAAGCTCCTCTTATAATACTGCATGTACAAAACAATTGATGGACAAAATGACCATCAAGGAAGCATCACCAGTTATACAAGATGAAGTGGATACTCTAGAAAATCTACCAGGTATACTGGGAGTGGATGAAGATCAACAAGAGGCTGCACTAGAAGCTGAACCTGTTGCTGAAAGAAGACTACCACTAACAGTCAGACACATAAGAGATCATCCAGCACACCTGATAATTGGTGAGGCAAGCCAAGGAGTAACAGCAAGGAGCAGAAGTCAGAATACTGCCATGTATTCAAGCTTTTTATCCCAAGTGGAGCCCGAGAAGTTTGATGAAGCCAACATAGACTATCACTGGATTGGAGCTATGCAAGAGGAACTGAACCAGTTCAAGAGGTGCAAGGTCTGGAAGTTGGTTCCCAGACCACAAGGACATAATATCATTGGAGTCAAGTGGATCTACAGAAACAAGCTTGATGAAAATGACATTATAATAAAGAACAAAGCCAGTCTAGTGGCTAAGGGGTACATGCAAGAAGAAGACATTGACTTTGATCAAACCTTTGCCCCTGTAGAAAGATTGGAGGACATTAGACTATTACTTGCATATGCTGCACACAAGGGATTCAAGGTCTACCAGATGGATATGAAGTCAGCCTTCTTGAATGGTGACTTAAAAGAGGAAGTCTATGTTGAGCAGCTTCCAGGTTATGTAGTTCCTAACTCATCTGATTATGTTTATAGACTTAGAAAAGCTCTATATAGGCTAAAGGAAGCCCCTAGAGCATGTTATGAGACTTTATCTAGTTTTCTCATTGAGACCAAATTCTCAAGGGGAAAAATAGACAAGACCATATTCCTAAGGGAATCTAAGGGTAACATCATCCTAGTTCAAATCTATGTAGATGACATCATCTTTGGATCTACTGATGACAACCTCTGCAAAAAGTTTGCTAAACTTATGTAGGGGAAGTTTAAGATGAGCAATATGGGTGAACTTAAGTTCTTCTTGGGCCTCCAAGTAAGATATACTGATGATGACTTGTCCATATCTCAGTCTAAGTTCACTAGGGAGTTAATAAAAAAAATTAGCATGGAGAACTCCTCTACCATGAGAACTCCCATGGGGTCAAGTATGCATGTAAGCAATGATGAGGCAGAGAAACCTGTTGATGAAACTTTGTATAGAGGGATAATTGACTCCCTTCTATATCAGACTACAAGTAGGCCAGACATCATGTATGTTACATATGTTTGTGTTAGGTATCAGGCTTGCCCTAAAGAATCTCACTACTCTACTGCTAAGAGAATCTTGAGGTATCTTAAGGGCACTCCAGATCTTGGCCTATAGTACCCTAGGAATGGGGAGTTTGAACTAACAGGCTATTCAGATGCAGATTTTGCAGCCTGCAAAGAAGACAGGAAGAGCACATCTGGCACCTGTCAGTTTTTGGGAGGGAGACTGGTATCTTGGAGCTGCAAGAAACAAACTAGTGTTGCAATATCAACTGTAGAGTCAGAGTATATCTCAGCAGGTAGCTGCTGTACTCAATTGATGTGGATCCAACACCAGCTTCAAGACTACAACCTGCAGATAAGTAGAACTCCTCTATTCTGTGATTCTACTAGTACAATCTCAATTGTTATGAATCCTGTCTCCCATAGCAGGACTAAATATATAAAGATTAGATATCATTTCATTAGGGAGCATGAGGAATGTGAAGACATCACCCTTGAGTTTGTTCCAACAGACAAGCAGGTGGCTAACATATTCACTAAGACACTAAATGAAGCTAAGTTTAACACCTTCAAATTTGAGTTGGGTATGTTAAAATTAGTATAACTTCAGTTGCTCCTCATCTGTTTGCAAGCTATTGGTATTCTATAGATAGAGTTGTTCTTTAAAGAAATGAAGGTTCTCCAATTGAGGGGGAGCATGTTCAGCACAACTCTAACAATTATCTGCTGTCTAATTGAGGGGGAGCAAATGATAAGATAATCAGATGAATCCTAGCAGCTATTTGCTGAAGTCAAAAAGGGGGAGGAAAAGATGATCAGATGATTAGATTAATGTTCTAGTATGCTAACAGTAATTCAGGGGAAGCAGGTGCAATAATGTTCCACTCTGCAGGCTGGGAAGTGGGGTAACTATAGATTACTTCTCAATTTCATAGTTTTTATGTTTATTGTTGTATGGTTCTTTGTATGTCATTGACTCACTTGCTTAAGAGTTTTGACTTCCTCAAATAGGGGGAGATTGTTGGGTCCATTGCCCATAATGTCCTATATTTGAGGAAGTCAATCTTATCATTGATACACACATATCAGTAGATGACTGTGATGGGACAGGTAGCCTAAGTGGCTAAGTCAGGTGGTTTGAGAAATTTGGCTAAGTCCAAATTCGTCGAACTAAGCTCAGAGTTCGTCGAGCTGAGCGAATCGTTCGTCGAACTAAGCTCAGAGTTTGTGAAATTTGGCCAAGTGTAAATTCGTCGAACTGAGTTCAGAATTCATCGAGTTGAGCTCATTGTTTGTCAAACTCAATTTAGCATTCGTCGAACACAGTTCAGAGTTGAGTGAGGCTGGCTGAGATAGTCAATGCCTAAGGTTCAAGAGGCAAAAAAGTGGCTAAGTCCATAGGCGTTGAGTGACGGTCATTCACTCTACATCATAGCCTCTTAAGTGTTGAGAAACACTCAGTTAGTCAAAGCCAGTATTTTTAAAGAATACAGAAATTTGGCTAAGGCAGAAAACGTTGAGTGAGGCGTGGTCACTCAACGCTCTCAACGCCATAACGTAGAATTTGTCAAAGCAAAAAAGCATTGAGTGAGACATGCTCACTCAACGCTGTCAACACATAAGATGCTGAAGAGGCAGAAATGGCTAAGGCAAAAGCATTGAGTGAGGCATGCTCACTCAATGCTCTCAACGCCTTACATGTAGAATAGGCTGCATAAAGGGTTAAGGCAAAAAACGTTGAGTGATGAAGACACACTCAACACTCTCAACGCCTAGTAAAGACAGAATTTTATCTAAGGTGTTTGGCGTTGAGTGATGCTCACTCACTCAACGCCAAACAACAGAAAGCTGAGAAGGTAAGTTGGCGTTGAGTGAAGATAAATCACTCAATGCCTAGAAACAGATTTATAATCTAAGTAGTTTGGCATTGAGAGAAGGTAATTCACTCAACGCCAAGAGACAATAAATCTATCTAAGTGATTTGGTGTTGAGTGAAGCTCATTCACTCAACGCCTATACTACTGATGTTTGAATTTTGACTAAGTCTTTAGGTGCTGATGTCAGCATGTCAAAAAGTCAACCATATTAAAATTGTTAGCGGCAAAGCCATAGTACACGACAAAAGGCACCGCAAGCCTACTGTACTACAAATAGACGTTAAAGCAAGATGCAACTAGAAGCTGCAAGTAGGGCCCACTGCTCTCTAAGAGCCGTTGATCAGCGGACTAAAAAAGGAGGAGATGGGCCAAGACACAAGATAACTTTTAGGGCTTCATCTACAAAAAGAGTTAGCTGCCGACTTCATATTCCTCGCCATTACTGCATATAAAAAGATTGAAGCACTCCAGGAATAAAGGTTCAGATAGTTGCGTCGTCTCCATCTGGCACAGTAGGATCAGATATAGTTCTGAAGAAAGAAGAACCTTCAGCCCGAGACAGGTTTAGTTAGCTGCTTGAAAACTCAAGATCAACAGATCTTTAGTCTTCTACAGCAAGTTCAGGAGTAAGCTTCTGAGTTGCTCCAGCAAAGTTTTCTCTACTATGGGGAGAGATAATGCAGAAATTCTCAGCTCTAGTTGTTGATACACTGTAATTTCTCTATGTCAAAGTTAATTAAATTATTTCTTGTTGTAGGATCCTTCTAGATTCGAGCTGTAGGGCCTTGGGCCTGAGGTACGAAAAATTTACCTGAGCTGTAGGAGAGTGTATCTCTTTGAGTTGTAGGAGCAATTTTTCTCTAAGGTAGGACTATCCTCCATAGCCTGAGTGGTAGGGCTTAATTGCCTGAGGTATGTGATACTTGTATCATTGAGTGTAGTCCTTTGTGGATGAGGTGTTAGTCTTGGAGGAGACTAGGAGATCCCGAGGGATCTGAGGTGTAAGTTCCTTAGAGCATTGATTTGGAGAAGTGCCTTGACTAACAGGAAGCTATCAAGGTGGGAGGAGAGTGGATGTACCCATAATTTTGGAGAACCACTATAAAATACTTGTGTGCTTTTCTGTGTGTGTTTTCTGTTTGCAGTTTCATAAAAAGCTCTAAATCACATAGTAACTCATGAAGAAATAAAAAGAGAAAACAAAAGACCTAGACAAACCTATTCACCCCCCTCTAGGTTGCTAGCTACCTTGTAAACAAGAATTTTCAATTATTCAACAAGGTGACGTGAAGAATTTCTCGTGTTGAATAGGGTTTTGCCGAAATAGTGCTTAATATACCAGTAGATAAAGAGTGACTAGCACTAGTATCAAATAAACCTTTCATCAGGTGACCACAAACATAAATCATACCTGCCACCACAGTGTCGTCTGTTATAGCCTCTTGCTGACTCAAATTGAATAAGCAGGGCCGAATATGACGTTCTTCTACTGATGTTCCTACTGGAGCTGATGTTGTAGCAAGAGATTCACTCTCCTTCGAAATACCCATCTGATAAACTTTTTGATCTTGAGTTGCAGGCAACCTCCGCAAACTGTTGTACCCTTCCTTCCTTCGAGGACATTCCTTTTGTCGATGTCCAGGTTGATGACATAAATAGCAAACATTGCTCCCCACTAAACATTGCCCTTTGTGATATTTGCCGCACTTTCCACACTTTTGTTCCTAAACTTGAGGCTGCATAACACTACTGCACTCTGCCAGGCGAGGTCTCTTCCCAGACTCACCAGATTTCCACAAAGTACCTGATTTATTTGAGAGCTCCTTATTTGCATTCCACTAAGATCTCTTTTTTCCCAAATTCCCTCCTCCTTTGTATCTTCTTCGCATCTATCTCCATCAACTGTGCTTTCTGCACTAAGGCCTCATACTCCTTGATTTCAAGTGGTACTAGTATCACCCGAATACTATCTCGTAAACCTTCTTGAAATCTACGACACATTTCTTTTTCATTGGGCACAAAAGCCCCTGCATAAAATGCTAGATTAGTAAACTCGATTTCATACTCGAGTACGAAGTGGGGACCCTATACCAAACACAAGAACTTATCTTGTAGTAGCTTCTTCTCCGACTCAGGCACAAACCATCCTGTGAATTTCTGTACAAAAGTGATCCAGGGAATGCCTCCTTGCCCTCGGCCAACCAACCATCCACAAACCTTTATCCACCACCGCTTAGCCTCCCCTTCAAGAAGGAAAGTGACCAAACCCACTTTTCGCTCCTCTGGACAAAGCATTGCCTCAAATATAGTCTCTATTTGTGAAATCCAATCTTCTGTCTCCAGAGGCGATAAACCACCACTAAACCCATGTGGCTTCAACTCTAGAAATTGCTTTAAATCCACATCAAAATGTCTCTGCTGCGATGACAAAATAGACTCTGTAGATGGTACAGTTGGAGGGACATCCCGCACCATTTTAATGGATTCTGCTAGGATACGAGCAAAGTATGTCAACTGAAGTTGCGCTTGTGGCTCATCTTGGGGGCGTACAAACTGATCCACTAACAGATGTTCCTGCTACGGATGTTCTTGTTGTGCAGCATCACTACCTTCTAACATAGTTTCCAGCACTAACTGTAAAGGATCCTTGAAAAATAAAACACAATACGATTAGTTCACATGTTCACGTAATAGTTCTCAGAAAATTTGTCTTTGCACGTATGTACGTACTCATTGTGGCCAGACTTTAGTAAAACTTGGCTCTGATATCACTAAATTGTAATGACCCGTAGTCCACACAATACACAATAATCTCTTTTCATGATCATCAGAGAGCATTAACAAATTTTCTAATCACAATGAGTATGACATAACATTAAGTCCAACATACAACAAATACATAATACATATGTCTTACAAAAGTATAATGCGTCATCATTTACATCACAAAGTTTATATACATAAATATTAACATCAAAAAAAGCCTCTAGAAGACATTTATATTTATGTATCTCCAACACCATCATATGCTCTAAGTAGAGCATTATCATCAACTGGATTGCAGCTTCCCTGATCCTAAAATGTTAGAATTATAAACCATTAGTCTTTCATCAAGACTGAGCGAGAGTTTACCTTTTTAATATGTTGTATATATAACATTAGAAAGGTTATTCATAGCAATATGCAATTTAATAATAACAATAGTGACAATATGGTAAAACATTATATGAAGCTATGTACGGGACAAAAGTACTGTAAATTTCATTTCTAATTGCTTATCAATCTAACAAAACCATAAAACAATAAAAACAGTGAGTCAAGCATTAACTAATTTTTTCATTTCATTTACGGTATTGCTAAGGGTATCTGTACAATATCAGTATTATGTCAGTATTTCAGTCTTTGGGCCCAACCCCTTAGGGGCTTCAGTGTCCAAATCATTACGTTCATCACGCGTCTATTCCTTTTGGTCGACTAATTTGGCATCCGTTAACATCATTTATGTACATTTAATTTTCATCATACCCTTAACAATACCATGTGTCGACACATTTATATTTACTGTTGAGAACCAAGGTCCAGCGGGATTGAGTGTGTGTGGGACCGCATATTTGGGCTTCCCCATCGCGTTACAGGTCTGGGTGTTGACCCCGGTGGGCTCCCCATGTGGCGAAATATCCCCTCCATCCCGTGGATGGATTAGTCCCACATTACCTGCAGCGGGTGGTCCTTAGTGTTTATGTACCCCCGTCCCCCCTTACCATCACCTCGGGGTTTTGGCAAGATGTGTGGTGACGGTTGGTTTCAACATGGTATCAGAGCCAGGTTGAGAGATGGAGTGACTTGAACCATGCCCGTCCCATGGACCGGGGAGGGAGATCCATCAGCAACAATGACCAGGGGCAACTAAGCATGTGTTTCAAGAAGAGAGAAACATTGAGGATTCCCTGTCATATGATTTGTTGCACCAGAGTCGATTAGCCATCTTCCGCGAGTAAAAACGTGAGCACTACCAGAAGAGGTGACCACGGAGGCGGACAAGCTGGAGGAGGGGAAAGCCATGGAAGCAAGAGAGGAGCAAACCGCGACGATAAGAACAAGCCGCGAGAAAAGAAGCACCAAGCCGGGCGAACAGAAAACAGGTCGTGCGGCTAGGAAGGCCTCTACCAAGAAGCAGAGCAAAGCAGAGGGAAAGAAGGCGCACGGCTTGAAAAAGTCGGGCGAACAGAGGAGAACAAGTCGCACAGCGAAAGAGGAGGCCGGGGCGACTAGCAAGCAGGAGCGGGTAGAAGGCAACAAGAAGTAGAGCGCGGCGAATAAAGGAGATCGCGAAAACAGGTCATGAGAAAAGAAGGGGCAAGCCGCGCGGATAGGTCGCGCGGACAGACATGGAATCAAGCCGCGAAAGCAGAGAAAGTGCACACAATCAGGAGGAATAGATCGAACCTGGCTCTGATACCATGTTAAAAACCGAACAGAAAACAAACCGAAACGGTTTTAACTGAAACTTTATTATCCGAAAAAGGTATCTATTACAAAGGTATGCCCTCCCTTATATAGAATGGAGGAGAGATGAGAGAATACAAATAAGAGATGTGAGACTAAAAATTTACAGGACTAAGCGGACTATACAAAACAAACCGCACAAGCCGCGCAGTTAGACAGAAGGGCTAACCGCACGGCTACCACCAGAGAGAAAGAGAGATTGTCAGGGTAGACCGCCAGACCGCCCAGTCTCCAAGCCGGCTGAGACAAACTGCCAGACCGCGCGGTCTTCAACCCGCCAAGACAGACCGCCAGACTGCCCGGTCACCAACTTCAACACTCCCCCTCAAGCTGGAGCATATATATCGATCATGCCCAGCTTGTCGCAGATGTGGAAAAAGGAAGCGGACACCGGCTTGGTGAAGACATCTGCCAACTCGTTGTCGGAAGTGACAAATGGAGTGCAAATCTGTTTCTTCAATATTTCTTCCCGAATAAAATGACAGTCGACTTCTATGTGTTTTGTTCTCTCATGAAAGACCGGATTTTTGGAAATGTATATCACGGCCTTATTGTCACAGAACATAGGAAGAGGATAGTTGTAAACCTCTCCTAAGTCAAGCATGCGAGACCGCAACCACTTCAACTCACATGTAGTCGATGCCATGCTGCGATATTCTGCCTCTGCACTAGACCTGGAAACTACAGACTGTTTCTTGCTCTTCCAACTCACAAGATTGCCTCCAACAAACGTGCAGAAACCTGATGTCGATTTGCGGTCCCCTTTGTCATCCGCATAACTTGAATCAGAATAAGCTTCAACCCTTAGGTGACCATTCTTCTGAAAGAGGAGTCCTTTCCCTGGTGCAGCTTTAATATACTCTAATATCCTCAGTGCAGATTGTAGATGACACTCCCTCGGAGCTTGCATGAACTGGCTCACCTTGCCAACAGCATAAGAGATGTCGGGTCTAGTTACCGTAAGATATATGAGCTTGCCCACCAGACGCCGATATCTCGTAAGATCGGAGAGAAGAGGCGAGTCATCTGTCCAAGTTTTGTCTTCTCCAGCAGCCATAGGACAATGTGCAGGTTTAACACCAGTCAATCCTGCCTCCTTTAAAAGATCAAGAGCATACTTCCGTTGGGAAAGGACCATGGAGTTGGGCTTTCTAGAGATTTCAATCCCCAGAAAGTATTTGGGGGAGCCCATATCCTTTGTGACCAGATGTTGACGAAGGTGTTTCTTGGTCATCAATACCCCATCCTGGTCATCGCCAATAAGAAGAATGTCATCAACATAAACCGCAAGAACAACAAGACCAGAGGCGGTTTTCCGAACAAACAAGGAGTGATCTGCTGAGCTTCTTGTAAAACCAATGGCCGCAACAATGCCACTGAACTTTTCAAACCAGGCACGAAGACTTTTCTTGAGGCCATAGATAGCCTTCTTTAGCCAGCATACCCGAGTCTCCCCCTGAGCAACATACCCAGATGGTTGCTCCATGTAAACATCTTCCTGCAGATCACGATAGAGGAAAGCATTCTTAACATCGAGATGCGAGATGAGCCAATCCCTGTTGACA